>CAJZCY010000001.1:51672500-51930000 GCA_914969975.1 Anopheles atroparvus
CTGTTTAATCTCCAGATTCCGAATACTGCTCATCGGGGACTGCTTGTGGTAGGCCTGCTCAAACGAGGACATCCGGCGGCGATTGTTCGGCGTGCGAATGTCACAGAGCCGTAGAGAGTTTTTCCGATCAAAGTAGTACTTGGTACTGCCGTTGTTGTAGTAACAGCGGGGATGCGACGTGTTGCTCAAGTTGCTCGCAATGCTACTCGCCCCACTGTCGACTTTGACCGAGGAGGAGCGCCTCACCGAGCTTCGTCGACGGTGGTTGGCCTGCTTCGATCCCTGGGTGTCGTTCTGAATGCGGTTGCTTTTCTCCAGCAGGGGATCGTGCGCGCGTCGATCGGATAAACCTAAGTTATGATCCACAAATGAGATGAGCCAAAATATTTAAAAAAAACCCGGAGAATTTCTGGTTTCCCCATTTTAATTACCCTTCGGTTGGACAATAATTTTCCCGTTGTTCAGCATGCTTTCCTCCGTGGATGCTTGTCGAACATGTGCGGTATCAGTACCACCACCAGTACCACCAGCACCGCCGCCTCCTCCCTCATCTTTGACCTTGGGCACGGTGATGGGCTTGTCGGGCTTCTGAGACTTTTGCTGTTTTTCCACCACCGCCAGCCGGCTGTCGGACGCGGTCGTATGGTTCTTATCGTTTTTCTTGCGCATCTCATTCAGCACCGGGGTGCCCTCAAAGAACGAACGATCGTCCAGTGCTTTCAGCGAGCCGAGAACGGATGGAGGCTTCAGCAAGGTCGAGTTCTCTCGCTCGTACCGCTCGAAATCGGCCTGGTCCCAGTCCTTAAAGCTGGCGCCTGATTCCATCGTTCCGTTCGGAGAATCTTGCGGCGTGGCGGCAGTGGTGGTAATGATCGGGGGCTCCTGCACCTGGATGTTGTACAGCTTGAGAGATTCCATTTTCTTCTGGAAAGGTGTAGACTGCAGTTAGTATTCTAAGCTAGGGAAAATAAAAACATCCGTTCTGCTTACTCCTTTAACTTTCTTGTTTGCATGTGGCTCTGGTTTCGAGACATCTTTTTCTTTCTTGTTTTTCTGCGCCACATTCTTCGGATCCTCGTAGTTCGGTTGGAGTAGTCGTTGCTTTTGAATATTGCACTTGATGTCAACATTTTTCACCTGGCAAATACAGTTGAACAAGTGTTGAACAAGATTTTTTATGTTATGAAACATTACTGTGAAACAAAAATAAAACAAAAAAAACCATACCTTGCTCAGCTCTTCGACGCTGTACCACTTTCCGCGGGACCCATTATAGCTGTCGGTAGTGGACGATTCCGAATAGCTTCGCTGATCGTCGTACACTTCCATGCTCTGCTCCTGTGCAAGGGCCTCGGCGTTGAGCTTAGCCTTCACCAGCTCCCGCTGCTCACGTTCTCTTCGCTCGTTACGCTGTTGGAAAACAAGCCATTTTGAATCGTTGAGATAACCCCCGTGACCGTTAAAATAATGTGGAATACCTCAGAGCTGAAGCCTTCGACGAGGATAGCAACCAGTAAGTTGAACAGGACGTAATTGCCAAATGTCATCAGCGTGACGAAGTACAGCGCTGCCCAGTGGCTCGTTTTCTCCATGCCATTGAACAGCACCACGTTCCAGTCCTCCTGCGTTAGGATCTGATGGGGGAAGAGAAAGAGGAATGATGCCCGTGGGCTTATTATAGCGAGGATTCGTGCACAACTTGAGTAGAGCACGACACAACATACAGTCCGGTAAGAGAAAAGATGATTGTACATCAAGACCACATCGAGAGAGTACAACAACACGTAGCAAGTATTATTACAATAGAAGGGAGCAATAAGTTTTAAATAGTTTAATACTCTACCGAAAACATGTGCATTCCTACAACTACACCAACACTACTGCTATTGCAACGACAAAAACTATCACGAGTGATTCTGTGGGAGATTATGTTTCATGAT
Organism: Anopheles atroparvus; assembly: GCA_914969975.1. Lineage (NCBI taxonomy): Eukaryota > Metazoa > Arthropoda > Insecta > Diptera > Culicidae > Anopheles > Anopheles atroparvus. Next base: position 51,674,441 of record CAJZCY010000001.1, read on the forward strand.
CATGAGATGGAATATGATTGCATTCAAATTGGACATACAAATACTATACTACACAAAAAATTCATCACAATGTTAGAAGAAAAGGAATAATTAAATGAGATCAATTTTGTGTAGCAACCTTTTCAATGGTGGAACATTCGGAAGAAACATTTTTCATTCAGCGCAAATAGATATGAGTACGAGTTGAAAAACGTTCTGTCGTGGGAATAAAAATATGCGTTCTATTCTACTAAATAGATTTTCAATCAAGGGAAAAAATATGCGTTCTATTCTACAAATAGATTTTCAATCCCTTACTTACTGGTTTATTAAAACACCGGAAAAAAAAACATAAATCGTAGCATTGTAATACTCATTTCGTAACACATTTTCAGTGAGCACAATGTTGCAAATGGAGACAGTGATAACGGTGCTTATTAACCGAAGCTACATGCTTACATCTGATGCACATACAATAAATTGGAACGGATTGTTAAGTTTTCTTAACACCTTCTGTTTTAATGTTATGTTATAACTCAACCTTACTAAGCGAAGGAAAATGCATAAGCCGTAGACCGTAGAAAAAAAAAAAAGATGCCGTATGTGAGTTCTGGAAGAATGTTAAAAAAATTGCACAAAGAGCTGCCGAAACAAATAGAATCTTGATGTGTAATGCAAGCACGTTATGCTTCATTGTAAGCACATTTTCTTTGAATTCTATTCGCTTCATTGCCAAAGCATGTGTACGTAGGTAGAAAAACTCACATGTCCAAGAACGAAGATATCGGTGTAGAAAAAGGACACGAGGAAAAATGACCAGGTCGATACAGAGTACACAGTAAAATAACAAGTGAACCGTAGACCGTGTGAGGAAACGATCATGACGAGGGGAAGAGCGAGTATCGTACAATTGCAACAATTACTTGAAACGACGGTTGGATAATGTAAAATGTAATAGAAAACGAACACGCATACACACAGGAGACAGCGCAATAGTAGCCGCGCGCAACGGAATACGAAACACACGGGTTTTGAAAAAGTTCTGCACTTACTTGGAAGACGGTCACAGTGGCCCAGAGGATATTGTTGAAATGTTTTCTGTCACATTCACATTGCGGATGCTTGGAGACAATTTCTGGACAAGTACATTCCCTCTCTTTCCCGCTTTCTTCGACAAACTTACAGAACTTACCTCCAAAAAGGTACATGCCAAGAATGCTATAAATTATGGTATGGTATATATAATTATGTTTTAGAACGATGCAAGAACCAATATCACTAAGCATTCATTTATCAATCGAATAGGTTTTTTTTCCAACGTAATCGCCGTTAACCTCGTAGGACGACGTGGTCAGTATTGCGTCGATATTCTCGCACCTGGCGCGAATCAAACTACGTAGGCAGAAGCTTGTGTACTTTTTTTTTTAATTTTTGGTAATAGGCCATATCGCGAACTATTCTCTTGCACAAGCAAGCAAGCATGAAGAAAAAAAATTAATTCAAAATTTTCAACGCAATATACCGAATTCATAACCAAGCTTTTTAAATATTTCTGTTTCTCTATTCCATGTTGCAAGCTTTTAGGAGTGGTATTTTGAAGAAAAAACTGTTGCTGCATTACTGACCCCGTCGTTTGCAAAGTTTCGTTTGTTTGTTTGTTTGTTTGTTTGTTTGTTTCCATTTGGGTTTTCTGATTGTTTCAGTTTCGTTTCGGACTACTTTCCAATGCATGTGTTTGTTCGCGCATACATCCTTGTAGAAAAGTCTTCGAGTAACTGAAGGTAAATTTATGCAGATCCAGTACTGCTGCGTATACTTTAACATTGTTTGTAACATAGTGCACGTTTACAGTACATCCGAGAAAGCTACAGGCCACACATGAAAAAAAAACATGCAATCGAGACTCAGGAGGGCGTTTGGTTCCTGTCGGTGGATGACGGAACCAACCGTTCCCTGGACAAACCGGATGTATGCAGCGCAATCAAACTGAAACAATACTAGTGTGAGCTTACATTACTTCGCGTTTTGTATTATCTGGTGTTGACATGACTTTCTTGCACTACTATTGGTTTATTTATCCTATGGAACAGTGAGTTTTTGATTTGGATGTTGCGATTAACTGTTGCTACGTTTTTGGAGTAGTTATTATTTTGTTTACTGGCGGTTGAATTATTTGTATTTGTTTTGTGTATTAATTGGTGTATTAATTGGAAGGTCATCGTTCTACATTCTGGGTGTTTTCGGTCTGTTTAGCAAGAATGCCTTAACTGCCCTTGGTTTTTTGTATTTTCAAATGTGAGTGTGTTTTGCTTTGTGATCCTCTACTTTGTTGTTGTTTGTAAAATCTCCGTTTTCCATCAGGGCACATTCTATGTTCTAAATTACATTTTTAAATCTGTTTTCCGCAACAGAGATGAGCTGTTGGTGTGTAACACGTTGCTCTCAAAGCCCTTATCGAGTACACCATAGTGAATTGCACTTATTGTAATTGTAATTGTCTAGATTGAGGTGTGTGACTTTTTGTATGCCGATTTGTTTTGAATATGATACAATGCTGGATACAACTTGGTGCTACATCGCGACGAATTCATGAACAAAAGGCCAAACCAGATCGAGAAAAGGATGAAGAAGAAATTGAGAAAGAGGAAAAGACAAACACAATGCATGCATAGAAATGGCAAAAATCAACAAAGTTTCTTATACAGTAAGAAAAGACTCATTGCGTTTTTTTTAGTGGTTGTCCTGTTCGGGTTCGAGCTCCGTCGGTATTATCTGTGAGGTAATCGAGTTTTATCACTCGTGTGCCACAGTTTTAGATCAATGACACGAAGATTAATGGCAGTAAGACGTGTTCGAATGTCTTTCTGGTGATCGGATCCCTACTGTGTCCTAATGGAGCGCTGAATGTCTAATGCAGACTTCATTTTGTTTGGTAAGTTAGATGATACAATTATACAACTCATGCGCTGTAAAATGTGACATATGATCGCGCTCCATACCTCCATGTACAGAATGAAAATAGTAATGGTAATCATACCAACGCATATACAGGCAAACATATTAGTAATATTCAAGTTGCTATATTATCGGTGTGTACAGTTAGTGGATGGACATTGCATGTTGATATATCATATAAATAGTACATTAGTATATCGACCTATCGAATGTCCAATTATTTCAATTAAAGAAAAAATAACGAGTCTAGCAAAAGGAGCATTCGTGCTGAATTAGTTTAAAAAGAAATCTTGCGCCTCAGAACTTACCTTCCGGGATTTGGAATGTTTTTGTTTTTTTTTTGTCACTTGCTGTTTGAGCTTATCTACAGTAAATTTGGAGCTGACATATTATGATGCTTTTTTTTTTGGTTCCTGGGTTTTGCACACTGAGCGAGTAATACTATACAAATTCCACGAAAAAGAAATATAAAAACACTCTGGCACCACGTTCTGCGTATTAGTTTACGATGCAAATACTCAGATGTGTGTTCCAATCCATTCGCATCCAAAAGTGAGTTATATATATATATGATCAGAGGAGAGTCTGTGTAACCTCAAACACATTCATGTATGTTACCGGGAGCAGAGTTAGAGAACGAAAAATGGCAAAATGGCAAACACAATCCCACAAAGATGTTGAACAGAAAATCGCGTTACATGGGAAGCCAACCTAAGAAAATTTAAAACAAATCGTCTTTACCGGAAAGAAGAATAAAGAGAATGGTGCTATGCTTTACTGTTATTTTTTTAATGTTAAGAGGTACACGATGTGGTAAAGTTGGGAAGAACTAGACCGAAGCAGTGATCATTGCTTCGTTACAGTTGCGTCTGGGATCTACTATCGACTAGTGTTAAGGAAATGGATACGTTAAAGGATGTTTTAAAAAGGTGTAGGGAAGCACGTATGCTCACGAGGACAGAACATTTTCCATTACGTAATGATATTGAGCGATCAGCAAATTAAAATGTTTATCGAATCACGATACAGTGGCGGTAGATTAGTAGACAACTGTTACAGGTACCCAGGACGTCAAAAACGGATTGTCCAACGAATAATGTTGTTAGTTAAACACGGGGCAACATAAGGGAAACTAAACGTAACGAGTGCACAATATTAAAAGGGTTTCGTTCCAAACAATATGCATGTACAATGTGAAGCAAAGGATAGCTGGTTGATGGATATATTGTAACGTTATTACGTATCGAATGAAACAAGTTGGGGGAAAAAAAGAAGTTACAACTGGTTCGTTTAAATACCTGAAACACTGTCACCAGGGCCCACAGGAGGCTGTCAAAATTTTTTCTATCACACTCCACCTCTCCTCCGGCCGCCTCGTTTTTTTCGCAGAACTTGCAGCCAAATAGGTTCATTCCAAGTATACTTAGGAAACAGTGGATGATGGATTGAGTTGATTATTTTCTGAGCATTGGAGGATTGGTTTTTTTATCGGTATGTTGGCAGGTCGTTAAGTTAATAGAATGAGGTGGTAAGAGGGGGTTTTGGTTATCGTTTGAATCAATGAATGTCAGTCGGCTATAGTTCGCTCTAGGCTTTGGCTGAAGCTGCAAAGGTACAGTGTGCGGTGCATCGCGAAAAGAGGAGTAAACTGCAACAGGACGATATTTGCACAAGGATATACAAGGCCTCATCTTTGCAGAATATATAGCAAGTGCTGCCTTTCGTTGTTCGAGTACCGCGTTTGACCGACGATGAATCATTGTACAAGAAAAAAAGAGGATAGAAATGAACGAAGACAGATGGAGACAGAGTGAGAGAAAGAAAGAGACTGAGGAAAGGGAAAAACCGCGGTGCCCGATTTAACACTTTAACAAAATGCAATTGCACAAAAGTGCCGTTACTCGGCAGGATGAAGGGAAGAAAAAGACTTGTTCATAAACCGGTAGAATGCTTGCTTTCCTGCCAGTCACTTGCAGGGGCACTTGCGGATTGTAGTGGCCTGAGGTTTCTTATCGAATTTGTAGAAATACGTGAAAAGTTTGTTGACAAACTTGGACCTTGCACGACGCATGACATCCTTCCTTGATTAATAACCAATATAATACAGACAGAAGTCGTTTTGATTTACACCTAACTATTTTTTTAACTTGAGCTCGTTTGCTTTTTTGATTGATTAACTATTTGATTTTCGTTAATATTTGGCTTCGTTTTTGTTCGAAATAAAATAATTCGTCTATGCTACAGGACAACCAAGGCTCCACTTACCTGAATATAAAAATGAAGAGTATCAGAAGGCTAAAGAAGATGGCCACGTTGTCCATCGTGCGCAGCATGACAAACAGCTGCCGGCGCAAGTTGGGCATAAAGCGGACGAGTTTTAGGATCCGAAGAAGGCGGAACGTTCGCAGCACGCTCAGGCCGGAGTTGCCTTGACCTTCGCCGAGGTAAGCCTGACCCAGTTCGACAATACTGAAAAGCACGTCAAGAAGGTCAGAGACGTACGCGCCTAGTGGGGACACGACACGAAAAGCTACCTGAGAATCACGATCACTCCATCGAACACGTTGAATCCGTTGGCGACGTAGCGGAACGGTCCTTCGGAGATCACCTTCAGCACCATCTCTACGGCAAAGATGATGGAGAACACGATGTTGCTTGTCTCGACGATCGCCGTCAGTTCGACCGGCTGGTCGTGGTACTCGATGCCCATCGAGAGCGTGTTGATGAGGATTGCGAGAAGAATACCCTGCTGGAAGTACTTGTGGTCGACCAGCTTCTTCACCACGACCCGCGTCAGGTGGCAGCACCGGCGGAAGCAGCGCCACATGCTGGACAGAGCGCGAACACACTTGGACCGCTTTGGTGACTTCGGCTCGGCCAGGCCTTGGTTCTGGTAAAATTCGTAGCAGCAGGCAAACTCATCCATGTTGATATTGTTGATGCCTGCCATCGGCTCGAACCCGGTCCGTGAAGGGTCGTTACTGGACTTACTGCTCAGTCGTTCGATCTCCGGCAGTGGCAGGCTTGCTTGATTGGTCGCCGCCGACTGGCTTGAGAGGAACCGGGTCGATTCGTGTCCCCTCGAGCGCTTTAGCGAAGTATAGAACGACTCTAGCGTAGTCTGGCCGGTCGGAAGGGCGGCGGAGAAGGCCACGGAGAATGCTAGCAACTCCTGGCAGGTCATGGCGTCCGTAAGACACAGATCCGAATACTCGTTGAACACGGTACTCACCGTCTGCAGCGAGTGGGGCAAGTTTACCTGCAATGGAACCTGGAGCAAGCTGAATACTTTCTCTGTCCTCAGCACGCCGGGGAGTTGGAGTAGATAAGATAGTCCCGCCCGCCATTTACCTGCCAGATGCTTCCATCACCCGCTTGGGTCATTTTTTCCACACAGTACACATTCTTATCTTGCGGTGGTTCTGTAATGGTTGGAGGTGTATGAAGCACTACATATTCGTTAAACATAACGGACGATCTTCGTCTACCTGCTGACGGAGGACTGAGCAAGCTTGGCATGCAGTGATCCTGCAATGGGAAGGCACACCGGGCAGGTTAGTAACCTTCGATCCGGACGAGGATCACAGCATCAACGGTTATCCTTTTCTCACCTGTCCGTTCGATTGATCTTCGTTGTTGATTTTAAGTAGCAGCACTTTCTGCCTGTCTTCATTCAAGAAGTTTGTCGAATTATTGAGCGCATTGTTTTTGATATTTTCCAAGGACACAATCTCCGACAGCTCAGGCGAGGACACCTGGTTGTCCCCGCAGACCGGTCCGCCGTCTGCGTTGTTGTTGGTCGCGGTTCGGTTGATGGATAGATTCGACTGCAGATGGTCCTGCTTGGCCGTCTTCTGCTGCAAGCTGGTGATCGATGAGTTCGCTAGCATCGCGCTCATGCGGGGACACTTCGGATGATGCGCCCGGATCTTGTTTGGTGAGAGCGTTATCGTCTCCGGAGTGCATGGGATGAGTCCTTCTTTTCGCTTTTGCATGTGATACCTGGAAGGAACAGTACGCAATGCAGGGTTCTGTGTAGTTTCGTTTTGCCGGTTTAATTATTTAGTTTGCTACAGTGCTGATGGTAGAAGAAGAATAATTAGTAGCAGCCCCTCGTGGAAGGAGATTGTAGCGAAACACGGAAAGGTTTTGAGGAATGGAGACAAAAAGCTGCTACGGTACGATCTGCCCTCTGGAAATCGTTTTTCTCTTCTCACTAGTGTGCTTAGTGTTAGTCGAAAAACAGCTCATTCATACTTATACAATCGTAACTTCTTAATGATGCGGCGCTTGAGTCGGCGGTAGAGATGCGCGATGTACTTGACGATTTCGGCATAGCACGTCGTCGGCTCGGAGTTGTTGGTGCTGGACGCCAGCGTCGACGACGAGGTAAATCTGGCCCGCTCCTGCCGCATGCGTTCCATCTCACGCTTTTTCGTCTCGGAGAACTGCGTCGCGATAACGACGAGGCAGAGGTTAATCATGAAGAACGATCCGATCTATGGTAGGAGTAGGAGCACGGAGACAGACGGTTAGAAGATGCCAGATTCCCGGAGATGCGGGCAGATGAGGAAACTTACCACAATCAGCAGCACGAAGTATATCCAGTCCCAGAAACTGTGTGCATCCTGTACGTAGTACATGATGTCTGTCCAGCCTTCCAAAGAAATAACCTAAAAAGAGAAGGCATAAATGGGGAACTTGGAAGACGGGTACAGACGCACGTATGTAACGTGTACTTACAAGAAATATGGCGACCCATGCCAGACCAATGTTATCGAACGATATTGTCCCTTGAAATGGGTTATTACCGAGCTGTGTACAGTTCGTATAATACTGATTCCAGTTGACACAGGACGTAGCTGTGGGTTCATTTTCGGAGTAAGGTAATGCACTGTCTGTGAATCGAAAGGGACGGCATGTGATTACAAGTGTCCGGCCAGCAAAAGGCTCTAGATGGTGGATAAGTTCCAATTACATTACCATTGCACAAGAGGGGTCCTATTCGGTACGGGGGTAGGTTCTGACACAGGTGCATTCCGGAGTCCTCTGGTTTGGAGCAGATGTAGTCTTGTTCCTTGGAAAACTCGTAGTAAAACGAGACACTGATTGCACGTATTGGTGCGCATTGTTGCAATTAGAAAAAATCGCGTGTTGGCAGGAGAGTGAAAAGGGAGGCAGAGTATTAATGGCAGGGAACGAACCATATCGTGAGGAAATGAAAAAAAAAAACATTTACATAATTATTAGATCTATCTAACGGTGGGGTCATACTATCTATGTTCAGCCGGTTCCTCACTTACACACACAAACATCGAAATAAACACGCACAGCTACACACAGATACCAGCTAGTTTAACTACCCAGTGGTCTAATGGGAAACATCATATTACAAAATTGAGGGTTGAGGAGACAAGCCAAAAATAGGGAGATAAATTATTCTTTCTATTTGAGGTGAAGTTTTAGGGCAGCTGGTTGGAGTAGTGTACTATCCGAATACCATCCTATCCACTAATTGGTTGAGAAGCACATAGAAATATAAAAACACAGTTCCATCGAAGTACTTAGTATTTGCTAACGTATAGCAGAACTCACAGTGGAACGTAGCGCATCAAAGCGCAATACCGCGCTCCAGTGTGAGTTCGTTCGAAGTAGCCATCTAGACGATCTATCTAACACACTCTATTCTAAGGACAAGAAAACTGATACTAAAGTTACGAAGACAAGAAGTTTGGGGAAAGTAAAAACTGTGTCACAGAAACCAGCAGACTGTTTTGGACAGTACATGGCTCCGGTCAATCGATTGCCACTTCGGTTGGTTCGTGTTTTCTTTGCACATACGAAGGAAATTCTGAATTGGACCATATGATAAAAGTTGTGTAAACTGCAACAAAGCCTGAACCTGGTAAACTCGTGGACCGTAGGAATGGAAGATAAAGCGTACAAACCCGCAAATTTACAATCGTTTTTTTTTTTGCTACGCGGCACTGCCATTCTTGAACTATAGGTGAAAAAATCTACGGTTAACGAGACCAAACAATTCTTTAAAACTGGGCTATACGATGCAACACATGACGTTAGATTAGATTAGCGAAAATACCTATTTTTGAACTGGGATGCAATAAGCATAGTCACAAATCAATACAGAAGGGTTTCATTGAATGTATTGTACAATTGACTTTTTTTTATGAAGAGTGATTATGTTTATGGAAATGTGTTGGTGGTCAACCTGAGTGCTTGGGAGAAACAATAAAAAAGTATTTGTTTGAACTGGTTTATTATGTTGCAAATCAGTATATCATGAGGATCATATGCATGTTTCAGGCTTCGTTTGGCAGATGAGGTTTTCTGAAGATAGGATAGGTGGTGGCATCGAGTGAGAGTCAGAGCAAGGAGATCTAGAAACAAACCGTTTATAGACAACTATTTTGCATCACTTTGCGTCTCGAAGGCACGGAAAAAACATAATATCGATACGCAAGGCGCATGTGAAAACGTGGAAGGAACTTTCGTTCGTTTTCTTCACTATCATCTGTGACTTTATTCACCCAACCGCACAGGATATCAACTGGGCGAGTTGAGGAGTGGGGTAATGAAGGAAAATTTCGAGATAAAGAGAGTGTACGATAGAAGGATGCACATAATTGAAGAGTAATAATTGCTTCGTTTTCAAAGTCGGGGTCTTACAAATCACTAAATGATAAAGTTTAAAAACATACTTAATAAAAAGATTCTACTGGCTAGAGCCTCTCGTGGAGCGAGGGCAGAGTACGTCATCCTCCACCCACAAGAGGGCGAGTGGAGCCAGACCGGAGAATGGTGAATGGAGAACGAAAACAAGGAAACGAAAAAGAAAAAAGAAAAATAAAAACGAAGATCGCACTTAGACAGTAACGGATATCTAAGAACTGAATGACAATGGAAAATTGTTAGGCACTCAATTGGTCAAAAATGGGAGTTTCTTACGAATTCAAGCGTACGCGAACTCTGTACTCATCTGGAAGGGGCCTGTAATGAAGTGTGTTAGTTTGGATTACATACAAGTCGTATTCGGTAGCACTAGTGTGACTGTGGACGCTGGATTATGGACGTATTTTTAAGAGGGAAAAAAGAAGGACCTGAGACAGAGTCGGTAAATCGGTGATGTTCGTGAACGGAGTTTGGGTTCAGAGTGCAGAATTGGGTAGTATTATGAAATGTTGTTATTGTATTATTTCCAGTGTATATTTTCCGTGCGTTTTGTAGTACACAATGGATCCAATGCAATGAAAGAACTGCTGCAAGAGGAAGTAAGTTGAGTCGGAGCATAAATGAAGCAACTAAAAATAGGTATTTTCGTTCAAAGTTATCGAGAAATGAAATTCAGGCAACAAGATGTTTGAATATGGACAAAAACGAAGCCAAACAAATTATACAATGAAAACAAGTGTGGTTCTTCATAGTCGAATTCAAGGGCACAGGATATCGAAAGGAAAGGATCGAGAGAAAACACAGAACGTAAGCATGATTAGTCGTTTAGTACAGCGCATGTGATCTAATTTTCCAGCTCAATATCTTAAGCCAGCCTCCTTAAAGATTACAGGTTCAGATAAGCTTCACCACGACGAGCCAGCTCTGGTGAGATTAGTTTTTAAACTGGGTAGTGAAAGAACCAGATATATCAATGCTATCAATGCCAATGCAGCAACGCATATTCGTTAGGTGGAATGCATCATTATTCGCGGGAAAAAATAGTCGGGCAAAGCAAAGAGAAACACAATTACTCTGTTTTTATCTTTTTCTGGTTAACAATACGGTAGTAAATGTTACGCGGGGACGACGTGCTAAAAAAGAAAATGTATAAAGTATATACAAACGAATATGAGTACACGGCATGAATAGATTGTTGTTTGTTTGTTTCTTAAGCCTACAGTAGAGGTTTGATTTGTACGAATCTAGAATTACTGTCTGATTTATCGGAAGATAGGATCCGAGTCACATGATTGGCAGCCTATGGGTACGTATATCTCGCAATCTTTTCAGTTGCTTCCTGCTTTACTACTGATTTGAATGTTGAACAACATTCCGGGAAAGTTCATTCTGGAGGCACGGCTTTTCGAGTTGGGCGAGAGTCGTGAATACAATATACATGAGAGGGGGACAGGAGGCATTGGGTGTGAGAAAAACTGAAGAAATTGAAACTGTACATCTGGTTGGGGAAAAACGGACAGATCGTTCTCTGGTGGTGGGGAAAGAAAAGCTTCGTTCGAGGTACTGGTAAAAAAAGGTACTTCTAAGGTAAAAAAATTGTCACTAACTACAAAGTCGCTATCGAATCGAATAGAGAAAAAGGAGGAAAAGGTATCAAAGTAAAACCGGAAGGAAGGAAGAGAACATTCAACCGCGAGTCGGGGCCACGGGATGGCGGCCGGGGGTTACTTACAGGTAGGACGGGGGCGACACGTTATCCGGCAGCTTGATGACGCACCGCTGGCGCAGGATGCCCTCCCACAGCTGCACTCCGACGATGCCGAAGATGAAGAAGACGAAGAAACACAATAGCAGGACATTGCCCAGCATCGGGAGCGTGTCCAGCAGCAGCATCACGAGTATTCGCATGCCTGCAAAGGATGGGCAACGGTTTAGCTACACAGTTTAGCTCTTTCCACATGTTCCGCAACAACAACGGGGACGGGCCCTACTCGGTATGCGATTGATGGCACGCAGCGGTCGCAGCACGCGGATCGTCCGGATGGCTGTCAGGTTGAGGTTCTCCACCTGCAGACAGTACTCGAGGGCGCCGGCAAGCACGATGAAAAAGTCCAGCCGGTTCCAGGAGTCCGCCAGGTAGGTGCCCTTGCCCCACGCGCCCATCGCTACGATTTTGATCGTCATTTCCAGCGAGAAGAAGGCAAAAATGATGTCATCGAATATCTGTGGAGGGGGAGGAAGGGCGTGGAGGGAACAACCGATTTATTGCGACACACATTGCGATTATGCTCGGATCGATCCCTCGGACTCTCTTGCGGCGCTGCACACGTACCTGCAAAATCTTACATCGATTCGTCACGCAGGCATCGTCCACACATGGCTGGTACATTCCCAGAGTCACGCAGTTCAGCAGAATTACAATCATCGAAATCCGCTCGAACCATGTACAGGGGGGGGAGGGAAATGTTAAGGAAAAATACCATATCGACATTGTGCGGGAAAGAGAGACACACAATAAAACTGCTAGCGATAAACCCAACGTAGAAGTAGAAAAGAGTCGATAACAGCAAAAAATCATGAGAGTGTGTGTGTGAGAGAGAAAGAGAAATCGTAGCGTAGAAGAATACGGAAGAGAGAGAGAGAGTGAGAGGGAAGGAGATAGAGAGAAAAGGACATAAAAGAAGCACCATCTGCAACTTTTTGCGCACAGAATAAAAAGGGCATGTTGTTGAAAAGGATATGGATTAGTAATGAGCTGCAGACACCAGATGCGTGGCTTCGAATCTTGGGTGAGATATTTGAGCGAGAACTCGGTGAAGCCCGGGTACGGCAGGTTGGGCTCGTCGTAGGACGAGGACGAGGAGTCGCCATCGCTGCAGCTGCTCCCGGATGTGTCGGTGGCCTCGCTCGAGGTGGAGACTGCCGTCGCCGCCGCAGTCGCCGCCACAGCCGCCGCCGATCGCCTCGGTCTGCCCGCTGGCCCCTTCTGCGAGCCCTGACGTTGGAGGTGCGGGGCTTTGTCATTCTTCAGATTCAGCGAATCGATGACGCCGCCATAGTTCACTTTGTCGGCAAACACGCTGTGCTGCGATGGCGGCTCGCGGTTTTGGTACGAGGTATCCTTCACGGAGCTCCGCATGGCTACCTTCATGGGTGCGCCACAATGCGACCAGCGCTCGGACAGGGTGGAGCAGCACTACGCTACGCGTTTGATGAAGATGTCATGAAGATGCATGCAGCTTGCGGAGGTCACGGGCACGGGCGGGGCGGCACGCTCGCCTTCCGCGCACACCTATTTGCACACGGGGAAAATCGAACCTCGGGGCGCGGACGATACTATTTATTTTCACCACCAACACACCGCCACCAGGCCACCTCACCACCAACACTAGCGCGGTTAAATTAAACAACCAGCGTTTTTTTTTATTCACCGTTTTTCCTGCACTGCATCGCTATCATCTCAATTACACCAGATGATGCGGGGGGTTTTTTCGCTTTCACTTTGCTCGCTCGGCCCAATCAATACTCTGGTGGTGAAAAAACCAATATGGCCTTCCCGTACGGAGGATTCCGGAGAAAATCTACTGCCCGTGCCGTGTGCGTGTGCCGTAATCACCAATCACCACTTTTCCATCGCTCTACACCGCAATTAGACGCACTCGAATCGAGGGTGCAGCGAAATTCCACCCGTGCAACAATTTTCACCAAACCAGCCACATTCTTTTGCAAAGGTTTTCCATTCACAGGGATTCTGCTACACTCCCTTTTTACTGCGCGGGCCCCTTCCAGCTGTGGAAAACTGTGCACCCACGTCGATGTGTGTGCGTGTGTGTTTGCGTGTACAGCAGCACCAGGCAGACAGCGGAGAATTTTTCCTTCCGCTCGACTCGAACACCAGACACAGTTTGCGATGGGCCGCGAGTATCCCGAACGGCCGGACGTGTGTGTCCGCGAGCAAATCCGAAAATATCCGAGAACCATCGTCGACGAACGCCACCGGACATGCGCACTGCCGGGCCGTGGGGGAAAATATTGTAAACAAACGAAGAACGGCCGCGTTCCGGGCAGCGCAACAGATGAAAATACTACAGGGTGGCTCGAATGGAGGACCAGCACGTGGCGGCCGGTGTGTATGGTTTTTCCCGGTAGGTGCAGCGACACGAAGCGGCTACACTGGAAAGCGAAACGGGTCGATTGCGGTGTTTTTAGTGATGATGCAAACGATCTATCTCAATGCAAATTCCACAAATACAAGTATTATAGTATAGTATAGTAAAATATTATAAGTAAAATTCATTAGGAATCAAAAATCAAAGTGGTGTGTATTGTGAAAGAAAATGCATTATTTCATTGGACTTTTCAATAAGTACATTAACAAACCTTAACAAACATTTGTTTGGCTGCTGTAACGAACCAAATTGATTAAGAATAACGTATATGGTTGAACGTCCATTCTTCCACAACTCGATTTCGGTGTGAATGAACCCAACGTGCTTTTCGAATCTCGCGAGCTTGCGCGTAGTGGAGTGAACCACAATAAGGATACACGACACAGCATCACGCGAAAGGCGGAGCCAAGCGGGTATTCATTTTCCCTCCCATCGACCACTTATGTATCGCGGTCGGGGGAAAAGATGAAGAATTGCCGTGAGAACACGCCTCTTCCATAAACCGGATATCTTGCCGATAAGGGTGCAAGCAAAAAAGCAGAATGATACGAAGGCAAGGATAAGCACCGCTCAATTTCTTGAGATTTGACCACCTCGCCTCCGTTTTCAACGCCATGATTACCATCATAGCATGCTAAAGATTGATTGTTTTTTTCGACAAGTACGGTTAAATATCGTTTGTTTGTAAAAAAACCCTTTAGGACTATTCTGAATGATCGTGTATCTACGATCGCGGTGGTATAATTAATTGATGTACTGATGCGTGGTTGAGATAATGTTTTTATTTCTTCTGATAATTCGTGCATTCCAAGTCATGAATGGAATGAATTGCACAACACGCAATTCTGAGATGAACCCGCGAAGGTGGGGGTGAACCGCGCGGCCTGCGCGTGCCGGCGATTCATCTCATTCATCTCGGCACGGCGCTGTGTTGCGTTCTGTTGCTCCGTCAGTATCGCGTTGGCTTTGCTGCGAGCAGCACACAGGACCGGGAGCGTGCTTAGACGATCAAATCGGGGATACGATCTTCGTTGGTGCCTGTATGTTTGGTCTCCTCATCTTCGAGCTCGGTTTCGTAGTGCATATTTCAATGTATGTTCCGACCAGATGCCGACTTGGTCAGGAGCCGAACGTTGAGAAAAAAGATCAGTGAAGTTACCAAATGTGCTCTGCAAGTGTGCCCGCAAATGTAGGATAAATATGTGCGCAAGCTTCACCTCGCATTAGGTTGATCAGTCGCCAAGGAAAGGAAAAGAGAGAAGAAAAAAACGGAAGAAAAACTAATCGAACAAACTCAATACACCCGGGTACGTGTTGTTGCTGATGCGAGGCGCGTTTCTTCGCCTGATTTCACGCCTCACTGAGCAACCGATCGTTTACGGCCGACGTTGGGTGATCGGGCGAGTTGGGACATTCCGCGGTGCGGTAAGATATTAAATTCGTCATCGTCAACGACCAGCAAAACAGTCGAGAGCTGAAAGGTACCTCGGTGTCTAGCAGATCGAATGATCGCAGAAAGTTGCCGCGAGGATCGAAATGTATGCAAGAGTCCCTTCCCCCCCTCGTTAAAGTTCCCGCTAATTTCGGTGTCAAAATTGTGTGATCAACACGTGATTGGCGAGGTGGTTTTTAAGGGGTGGTTATTAAAAAAAAGTGAAGTGTTCTAATACTGGCTGCATTGTATTCAAACTAAAGTGTCATCACGGAACGGCGTGGGATGCTTTCAACGGTTTGTGATTTGTGAAAAGTGGTGTTCCTGGGTGTGGAAGTTGCTGTATTTTAAAAGAGATTGTGCAAAAATCAGAATCAGTGAATGTGCACTAAGTGCTCCGTGTATGTGTGCTTGTGTGCTTGCCGCTGATCGGTGCGTTCGATCGAGTGTTCATTGATGAGTTTAGCTACGTGTGCAGCGAGATCGCATCGCCCGCTAGCGGAGACCGGGGACGTGTCGGAAGGCTCGAGGTGTACTCTTGTCGGTGGCGGCCGGTGGCGCAACGGGGCCTCCGCGGTTGGTCGGAGGAAGCCGGTGGGGTCGGCGGTGGGAAACATCATGCTGGAAGCCAGTGCCGGCGATGGAGCCGGAAACTGTCGCACCAACACTTCGTCGTCGTCGGTTGCGAACAACGGCAGCAACAGCAGCAACACCACCAACAACAACAACACCAGCCATTCCAGTAACCTCAACACCGATGACAGTTCCGTCTCGGCCGATCTTCGCTGGATCGAGCGGATGGTGATGGATGCAGAGCAGCAGTACCCCGGAGAACTAGGTACAAGGGAATTTGGGGTAGGGGAGTCGCCGGTGTCTCGATTCCGAGGCGCACGTACACACGTACACACGCGCACTTACGGGCAGGAAAAGCGGCACCGCAATTCGATCCCGCATTATAGGTTAGATTTTCATACTCTACGATTCTCGATCAGATCCAATCCGGCCGGGGAACTCGATCGTGCATTCATGCATAATTTTTTCCCTTCCTGTCTCACTCTTCTCCCTCCCAGCCAAGGGTTCCACTTGCATCGACTTCGACTCACCGTTGCCTGGCTGTACGTATCGTTAGACGCACACACACACAAACGGGACGGTGTAGGACAGATCCGCACTCGAGAAGCCTTAAATATTGTTCTTGGGCCGCGTGAAACACTTCGGAGCCAACGGTGCAGGATAGGGTTTCTGATTGACGGCGATATTTTTAGTTCGATCTTTTCAATGGGATGCTTTTTCATTCTCCTCCTTCCAGCGTTCATTTTTATCATAGGCTCGATACTGATAGCCGTGCCGTTGTCTTTTTGGCAGTAGCGTCTAGGGTCCTGCGATACCCGAACATGGTAGAACCGTTTTACCGACTTACCGACGGATTTTTTTTCCGTCTTCGAAAGTATCCATCGCTTGCTTCAGAAAAGTGTAATTTATACCTTGTACCCTCTCCTGGTTATGATGCATGAGCTATATTTTTTTCCGGTGTAAGAAAAAGCGATAGTCTTTTTTTTGTTACTTTAAATCATTATATGCCGAAAAAGTGATACATTTTTTTAAATTTATATCATTTTCTTCTTGTCATTTTTGTTAACGGAACGGTTTTCTTGGGAGTACTGTATGGCCAGAAATGGCCAACCTATCGATGTTAACACTTGCAAGACTTCTGAATTTGTACGTTTTTTACAGATAAAAAATCTGGAGTTCCAATACTGATACTGATTTTCACCTGTCTGATTAGATGTTTGTGATTTTGTGAGATATTTTTTTTAAATTTCATGTACTTCGTATCAACGTTTTGCCAATTAACGGGTTTAGAATTTTTAATGAACAGGTTTTGCTTGCATGTTCGTTTGCAGATCAATTATTCGGGAAACCCTACAGCGTTTTCAACCTTGCGACCTAAGCACACCATTTCATGACCCTAAACGAATGAATAATAATCGACCGGTTATTAACCGGTGGCAAATGTTTTATTTCACATGGACATTTGAAAACCGTTCGCTGGCAATTTGCAACCCTAATAAATAATTATCCTGTTTGGCATGTTTTTTTTTCCTCTTCTCCATTTGCTTGCAGTTCGCACCGATAGCCCATACTTCCTCTGCTCCGCCCTGCCCAACCACTGGCGCTCGAACAAAACGCTCCCCAGCGCCTTCAAGGTGATCTCCCTGGGGGACGTGAGCGACGGAACGATGGTCACCATACGGGCCGGAAACGACGAGAACTTCTGTGCCGAGCTGCGTAACTGCACGGCCGTGATGCGCAATCAGGTGGCCAAATTCAACGATCTCCGGTTCGTGGGCCGCAGCGGACGAGGTAAGCTACCGGACGGGGCGGGGAGGCCTCGTTTTCCTTCGTGCAGTAACATATGTTCTAGCAATGGTAATTATGCCACCATTCATCGCTGCATTGCAATTATATTTTATTGACGATGGTGAAAAGCGAGTCTCTATTCAGTCTCGCCCGGTTTTGCAGCGCAGGGTGTCGATATGACGCATGCAAGGAACCGTGCACGAGTTGCATCTGTTATCCGTCGTTTTGTTCGGCCGACCGATTACCGAGTGTGTTGGCCGTTCCCTTTTCAGAAGTGTTTCTTGCGATGGTGCCGAATTATGGCTCCACTTGCTTCAACCACATGTCGGTGCTATCCTGCGTGATCCTGCCGGGTTCTTCGGGTTTCACAGTTTCTGCACAGAGATCAAACATAATTGCCTCCGCCGCAAACAAAAGATTCACCTTCGTTTCTTCGACACGTGCATAAGCGTCCTTCCATCTCCCAAGGATGGTTTTGTAGGGTTCTGTACGTTGTTTGAAATAAGGTCGCCGGATTTTGACAGGAATGTGTAACAAGTGTTCTACAATGCCGGTTCGGTGGCCACCCGACCCGGGTCGTTCCTATGGTTTCGGCACCGAAGAAGCCAAAAGTGATCACATTACTCGGGTGAGTCGACGGCTTGCTCGGGAAAAACTAGGCTACCCGCGCGGTCTTTCCCCAATTCAGAAATGCCTTCTCCCAATTTATCAGGGCAATCTAGAAACAAACAGATACGGTCCTGAAGCTGGCAGCGCGCCCCGCCGATGAAGCCGTTCGTTTATTCACCGGTGATAAATCGCTGCACGCTTCTTCACCCCAGGCCAATTTAACCCCTTTCGGGCCCGGGCGGCGATTTCGGGCGTTCCGTGGGGTTTGATGGTTTCCCGTATCTCAACAAATACTTCCGACACGCGTCATTAATAAAAATCGCGCCCATTCCACGCGAGCCCGCGCATCGCATTGCGCTCATTATCGGGCCGCCTGTTTTCTCCGTTCCGTTCCGTTCCGCCGCCGCGCACCTTGCAACCGGCTGGACACTCCGAATTTCCTTTTCATCTCGGGCAGACCTTCGGGGGATGAGCTGGAGCAGAAGAAAAGGATTGTAAAAGGCTGTCGTTTTTGTGTGATGTTGTCTGGTGAAGATCATGTCATCGCTCAGCACAGGAATCGCCGGCTGGTGGTCATTTTTATCTGCATATATAAATCCCGCGAATGACTTCGGCTTGAATCCTTGAGCCGATTAGAGAATACGTTAATATCTTGCCTGCTCGGTTCGGCTCGGCCATCGGGTACAAAACTGCCGCTGGTACAATGCCTTGCAATGCCGGCAACTGACGAAACGCCAGCCTCGCAAAAGCTGGACCTGGGACGTTCCGTTCGAGGGGTCTGAATAATATTAATGGGCCATTAGGATGGTAACCTTTCAGACCGCGCGGAGTCTCTCCGAGCGGGCGCGATCTCCTCAGCCCGGCAAAGACGTTGTCCCTGTCCATGAATCGGCTTCACGAGATGATGATGGTGAAGAACTTCTTCATGCTTGCCCCGCTTGCGTGCATGTTTGTGAGCATACGAGAGTTTTGCTTTTGTTGCCTCGTTGTTGTGCTCTTCCTCGGGCAGGGAACACCAGCATAGAATTGATGGACATAGGTGACGGTGTTTGTTGCCGCTGGCTGGGCTCGGCAAAGGCTCGCCGAGGGCTATAAACGAGTATATTACACAAAATATGTCATAAACCCGTCGGACGATGGATGGGATCGCTCGGCAGAGGCACAGAACCGAACCGCGCTGGGCGCTGCTCCGCACTGGCAACCACTAAAGTGAACCCACAGACTTCCCCCCCACCACACCCTTCTCGGGGCCTTTCGTTTCGCTCGTTCGCCATCGATCCGAAACAACATTAAAGGGACAACATTGTAGTTGTCGTGCAGAAAAGAGCGTCCTCCGCACACCGGTACCGGACTCCCGGATTCGAGCTGGAGCATGCAGCTAAACATAAATTATAGGCGGTGTGTGGCGAGAGCGTTCGGCGGTGAACTAAAACCAAAACCAAAACCAGCTGAAGAAGGAACACAAGAAGCGCCCGAAATGGGGAAAGAAAATCGTTAAAAACGAAGTGTTAATATGCCTTTAATACATTTAAATTGTCGGTTAAATCATATTTATGACAGCGGCATGCATCATAAGCCTATAGGGATCGCGGGGGGAAACAGAGCCGATGGAAGAAAACAGTTCTGCTGGAGAGAAATGCACAATGCAAATTAATTCTTGGCATCAGCCGTGTGCAGCCTGCAGGAATGGGAATTAGGCAACAAACTAATGGCAAGATGTCTGTAGTCAACCGTCAGTCTGTTTGATTCCTAATCTCGTCGTGGAAAATACTTAACGTTTGTTGTACTATTTCATTGATCCTATATACCAAAAAGTGTATGTAAAGCGACGGTTATTATCCTCCGAATCGTAATGTGAACCAGGAAATAGATAAACAAGTCTGGGTCGTATTATCCAATGGCGAATGCGAATATCGGACCGGGTCGAGACAGCACATTATTAGCAGCAGCATTTTCGCTGCGTTCGCGTTCTTTCTCGAAAGGCAATCATTGGCGCGCAGCTGGACAAAATTTAATTTTATCCTCTCGACGCTTCACTCCCACGCGAAAGCCCGCTCCGCGACCGGGAGCTCGGATGGACATCATCACGGATCGCCTAGTTCTTGTTTTAATTGTATCGTCAAACCGATCAGGGCCCCCCACGGCGGCGCACGGGCTCTTTAAGGGCTCACATTCGCAGCCGTGGTTCCTTCTGCACGTGACATCTCCGCAAAAGGACATCCGATCCGAGCGGAGCGGCCGGCAGTGCGCGCAGGGTATAATCAGTTCATTAACACAGCTTCCATGTCCAGCGGGCGCTTTAACTTTTCCATAATTTTCCCCCGCTCACTTTCCGGACAGTTTTGGGCGGCCGGGCTGGAAACGGTTGCGTGGGTGTGGGGCGGGCGGGCGAACACACAGACCTTGCGGTGGGCGAATGAAAAACAAAAACAAACGCTCTTAAATACTTATCTCTCATTTGATTTCGAGTTTTGCTACGGGTTTTCGCGCTCCCGTTCGCCAAACGGACCTGCCGAGCAGCTTCGGAAAATAAATCGGATTACAGTTTTTCATGTTTGTTTGCTGGACGGCGCCCCGCCTGTGGTTAAAGATGCGAGGGAGGCAAAAGATTTCATCGTAGGGTAATCTTCCAGAATCTTCAACAATTTACGAACGTTTCTGAGCACTACCCTAAGTTATCGGAGAATAAAAAGGGAAATTTTTCATCATTCCAAAGACTGCAGGTTTTGAATTGTTATTTCTGGTCCCGTTCTAGGTAAAAGCTTTACACTGACTATCACCATCTGCACGACGTTGCCGCAAGTCACCACATACTGCAAGGCGATAAAGGTGACGGTGGACGGACCGAGGGAACCACGATCTAAAACAAGTAAGTATAGTACGAGTACTTCCAATAAAAAGAAAACTAACTCAGATTTGAAGAATGAGAAGAGCCTTTTAAAATTGGTGTGCCTTTAAAATCCATAGCAGGATCTTGAAGTCTGCGAGGCTAAATCTTCATACCTAAGCTATCCACACACAGCGTATATGCACATGCCTCCAGAATAAATTATTTATATGACGATTATTCTCTACTTCATGGTTCCGCAACAACAGCTAATCATTTATCCTAGGGAACATTCTATTCCAACTGACTCCTGCAACGACCCGATGGCCACTTCTTGGGATTTGTCTTTCGTCTTTTGAAATCCCACCGTTATCAGCGTAAATCTTAACACACTGTTTAGCAGTGCACTGACCGCAGAAAGTGTCCGGCATGACGACGGGAGGGGTGGGATGTGTATGGTGCGCCTTTCGTGAGGCAGAACGAATCCACCCGGAGACTCGACGAGAACGCAGAAGAAAACAGATATCGTACGTTCGTTCTTATCGTGGTGCGAATGCGTTGCGAGCTGTGCCCGTGCTTATCAGTGACGGTTGGCGGGATAAGCAGCGCCATGCATGGTGGCGCTCTCCTTCTCCGAGGGCCCGTTCGCCCTGCGTCGGACTGAACCGGAGCGTGTTCCGACTTGTTCGAGTTTTTTTTTTATTTGTCGTTGGACGAGGGAAAAAATTCTCACGGTGCAAATCGCATATCACATATCGCTCGGTGGATCGCGCCTCGAGACAGGCTTCGAAAGATCTATTATGGGAAGGTTTCGCTACTTTTGGACGCCATGAGGCCAAGGGTGTGAAGTGTCGCGCTCGTTACGCGCCTTGACGACAGCGAGTTCGGAAAACATAGAAAGTAAAGCGAGGAAAGAAACTTAATCACCTCTGGCGGTGATTGGCTTATCCGGGAGGGCTTCCAGTTTATCATGTAAAATTGTTTTAATTATTGGGAAGTGGAAGGGAGGGAGGAACGGGGCGTGGGCACGCATTGTTTTGACAGGTTGTGATTATGATGCTGTGTAGGTGGCGTCTGGAGGAGGAAAAAGAAAAGAAAATGACGCAAAGGCTGAGTCCTGTGACACATATGTGAGGCCACTTTTAGGAGTGAGCGAATATGGGAAAATGGAGTTGGGAAGGATAGGACAATTAACACGCGTAATTAATTTCGAAACGATCGTTTTGAACCAACCAGCTGATGCAAGTTTATGAATGTGCGCCAAATCGTCGAGCAATTTTTAAGACGCGTCCATTCCCCGTTTGAAGTCCCCTGAAGGCACCAGTGCAGTTTCTAATTAAAGCCTATCGTCTTGTACGAGTTTAAACGGAACTCGCCCGACGACTTTTCGGGGGACACGGCGCGGTGCACCGGGAAAGGCGTATGCCCCATAAAAGTATTTATTAGCATCGAACAAACAAAGGCACTAAGCCCTTTTACGCAGAGGCATAAAAGTCGACACGTTCTCCCGGTCGTTTGCATGTTTGAGCATCGTCAGCCTGAGCCAATGAGTTGTGCCAATGTATGTTTTTGCCTCCCAGCACATGTGTGTTGCAACCCGAGAACTGCGTTCCGTTGCGTGCCCCGTGGGTCTGCCGTCTGCCGTCTGCCGGAGGAAAATGCATTTCCCTGCAGTTCGATCAACGGGGAAAGATGGCACGAGCCGTCGAACAGTTCAGCTGGGAACGGGAACCTGGGGCCAAGTGTCCCGAGCGTTCCGTGTCGAAACAGTGGATGCATCCAATGGCCAATTAGAGACACAATTACATAATGCCGTTGTTGTCGTCGTTGCTGGTCGAAAACGGAATCGTTAGAAAATTAGTTTGGATGTTGCCATCCACCGGCAACGCCGTCGGTCGTCCATCCAATTCGATCCACCCGGCAGGAGGCTGGAAGATGGGACTTTTTCGTGTCCTCGATGCCCCCTTGAAAAAAGGGCTCGATTTGGCTCGGGTGCGCTTCCGGACGTCGTCCGACCAACCAACCCCCGAAAAGTAACGGCAACACCGGTACCGGACTGTACGAGGACACGTAAAAATAAATGCGAGTCATCCAATATCTGCAATCTCCACGGAGGCGTACGGCTTCGCTATTATTCGGAAGCTGCTCCTGCTACTGTTGCCGTCTATCGTGCGATTCAACCCTGCAACAACCCCCAAGGCCTGCAGGGAAGGTTCACATTCTTCGTGCGCGTTCGACTGCAGCCCTGCCCTGGTTCTCTGCCGTATGGGGGAGGCTCGTGGGGCTCGTGGGGTGACTGGTGGCCGAGTTTCGGAGCTAATGATCCCTTCACTCACTCTTTTCCACCCACACATACACACACACACACTGGCAAGGGGCCATTCCGGAGTGATGTTTCTCCTCTTGCGGTTCCCGCAAAGCGAAACCGCAACTGAATTCCCTTTTATATTCTCATTTCGGTGCTCCCATGCGTCTCCTTCGCTGCTTTCCGGCTCGCCCTAGCCCCAGCATCGGCTTTGGCTTGCTTCTATCGCCCCTAGTTCCCTTCCGTGAGTCAGAAAGAGACAGAGATTCCGTGGAGCCGGACGCGGGATAGATTCATCTGACGTTCTCGGTGTGGCCAGAGAGGAGACGCGGTCGTTCATCCGTTCGGCTTGGACCGAACGTGACCGCGTGTTCGGGAACGGGTGCGGCGAGGTGCGGGTAACATGAGATCTCTTTATTTTGTCCGGACTCCCTGAAACCCGGCGTGTCCCCGGGACATCGCTCGTCGTCGCCGGCGTGTGTGTGTGTGTTTGTGGCCGATATTGCAGTTGACTACCGTTGGACGTGTGCCTTTTTTTGTGCGCCTACACCCCGGCCTTTTCTGTCACCCTTCTTCATTGGTTTTTTTTTTCTTTCTCTCTGCTCTTCTCTTGTTGTTATCCTCCCAATAGACACTCCACAGATGCGTCCACCGCCGTTGCATCGGTTTTTGGAGCAGCCGGCCTTCAACCATCATCATCACCACTACGCGACCGGCCGGGTGTCGTACGGCGGCTCGAACGGAACCAGCGTGGGCAGCGGATCCGGCGGCGGTGGACTCGGCGCGGGAGGAAGCAGTGGCGGCGGCGGTGGAGGCGGCAACGGGGGCAATGGCAAATCCTCTGTCAACTACAGCGGCTCGGGCACGGGTCTTCATGCGCATCATCATCATCATCATCACCACCAGCAGCAGCAGGCGGGAGGGACAGGACACGGCAGCAGCGGCACCGTCGGCGGAGGCAATGGCGGGACAGGAGCGGGAAATATGACCATCAATACCAGTGCCGAATCGAGCAGTGATTACAAACCTAATCTCGCGCTTTCAGGTAAATGTGTACACATATGTGTTTCCGGCTACGAAGGGGCGGGAGACTATACGGCATCAAATCCGGGGGGAGGGATGGCACGTGTGGGCTTTCTTTGGACGCGTGTGTGGAGGAGTCTTTTTGCAGCGTTTGGAACGGGAAACGGTTTTGGCATTGACGTTTTGGGCGATTTGTGTTCCGGATAGTGCTGCGTTCTGTTTTCAACTGGTTGTTTTCTCGGTCAGCGTACGTTGGCGTTTGCCTGGGGACGGATTGCAATGGTTTCCTGTGCTCAATCGTGGCTTCGGCGGTGCATCTTTTGCTCGACAGAGTACTGGAGGCAATTGAAGGGGGGACGATTTAATTGTGGTGAATTATGATTATGAAGTGAGCAACAGGGTATGTAACGATTTGCGTTTTTTTTTTTAGCTAGAAATACAACAAGTCTATCCTTTCGGTTTATTGCGTCACAGATCGTTTATTAGATTTTGAATTCGATTCTATCTTATGGCCTACAATATTGAAACATGTTTGATTAGATGTGTGGAGTTTATGCAGAACCTATCAGAACATGTGGCTTACAACGAAACCTGATATCTGTTTGTCCAGAAATTTCTTTTTCAGCTTAAGAAACCAGCCAAGCTTTACAAAAGAGACACAATCGCCTTTTATTTTAACGTTGCATGAATTGTTCAACGCTGCTCTTCTGTTTTCTTCTCCTTTCTCTCCTTCGTTTATGAATGGGAGGAATGGGAAGAAAAAATAATTGAAAATCACTTTACAAATGCAATGCACGTCAATAAAGTGCAGAACAGCATGCAAATCAGACGTATGGCTTACGGTGATGATGATGACGGCGACGATACTGCTGCTGCTGATGATGATGATTATGATGAGGTGATGAGACCTTTCGGTCCCGCCCGATTATAGGGATTTCTTTCATTTCCTTCAGCTGCTGTGGGACTGGGAAAATTGCTCAGCGAACGCACGATTGAGCCAAACGGACGAGCGAACTACTACTGTTCGGGCTGCTAATCATAACGCGTCCGTTCGGCCGCATCCGTCGTCATCCGAGGCAAATCGATTTCTGGCCACTCCCGTCCTACACCCCCCCGTCTCCAGCTGGGTGGATTCTCGAACAGCAATGGGAAGGGAATTTAAAATCAACATTATTTTTCCCACTCCCTTCCTATAATACAGTATCTGTTCAGCGAAGATGCATCGCCCTGTGAAGCAAAAGTAATGATCAGTTCTCATGAAACGTGTGTGCGTCTGTATGTGACTATTCGAAAATATTGGCAACCGGTATTTGAGGAAACAATTCGCAAACTGCACACGCTTTACTGAAAGTTCTTGTTTAGTTTTCAATTAGTTTGCGCGTTGTGTGCAGGCAAAAAGAAAACTCTCAGCATACTCCATCGCTCGTGAAGAACGGGGAAAATTTCAAAGAATATGATAAATTACATTAGATTTCGCGCGGAATAGTTTTACACTCACGAGCATAATAAGGAGACGCTCATTCCTGCTAGGCTATGGCGTAAATTAAGCTTCTTAATTAATCATCCAGTGCCAAAGGAGCGCACAAATCACGAACAACGTGTCCCACCCGTGCGCACGTGTTTCCGTTTCCGGAACGATGCCGCCACCATCGCCGCCGTCACCGTCGCCGCCGCCGCAGCACGCGAGCCCATGATGTCTTTGTGCCACGCTCGTAACTTTCGCGCGTTGTTTGTTGGCAAAATATTGTCAAAACATTGTCAGTCAATTTCGGGCCAAATTACTAATTAATTAGAAAGGCTTGAAAGGAGCCCCAAAGGCACGGGGAGGGAGGGAGGAATGGAGAAGGTGGAGGAGGAGGAGAAGAAGAAGGAGGAAGAGGAGCAAAGGGTGTGCCAAAGTTTGCCTCCGTTGTCGAACACGATGGCAGTGGATGGTAGAGACACATTTCCGACGGGAGTTCATATTTTCCGATTAACTTTTCAATAAATCCTGCCCATCCATGGATGGCATCTCCAGACGCGGTGCATTTAGCTGTAGGACATTCCAAATCGATCCTGCCATCCTACCATTGGCACAAAGGGTCAGGGCCGGGGGTTGATCGACCCCCTCCCCCCCCCCCTCCGGGTGATAGTGGGATAGAAGTTTTCCATTAGTTTTCTAACGCTTTTCGAAACCCTCTGGTGCCGGTGCAGTTGACTGGGGTTTTGTGTGGATTGGTCGAAAGCCAATCACTGCTCCCAGATGAATAAGTAAGTTCAAATCAATTTGGAGTGCAGGTGCCCCGGAAGTCGTGCATGTCTGCCGGAAGTGCACGACCGGATAATGTGCGAATGAGGTTGGTGTCCTCATCAGACGCTTGGAGTAGCGTTTACTTGAAGGCCACAGACGCAGTGCGTCCGATGACGCTACTGGTGATGATGGAGAACGATTAGTCGGATATTATCGATTTGGACCATTCGTTGACGGAAGGTGGAAGCTGAATGTGTTGACCAGTTGTATACCAGGGTGTTTTCGGCCATGAATAAGCCTCAATTGAAAGTGTCCTCTAGTGTGGTAATAAAGTGTCAACCGACAGGCTTGAGGACGTTGTGGATCCTTTATGGATCCTTTATGAAAACTGTCGTCGAGAAACGACGAATGTCTCGTGCAATGAAGATGTAGATATGGCAAGTCCATGGCCTAGTTTCAAGGGATATCGCTGTAGCGTAGAATATCTCATAACTCTTCAGTCGCTCCAGATGGGTGTACGATGCCTGTAATGATAGACTTCGATTACATGATTCGGATATTTCTTTGCTCCTCTCCATCTTCCGTTGCAGACTACACCAATACGGCCGACTGGACGAATGGATTGGGGGCGCCTTCGAGCACGTCCTACATGAGCACCTTCTCCCCGCTGCAAGCCAGTCCACCCTCATACGTTGCGTACGAGTCCTGTCCCATGGTGGACCATCCGAACTACAGCCTAGCGGCATCCGGAGGTAAGGATTGGTTGCATCTGCAATACGCATACTCATTTAGAAAAGAAAAGAAGACGGATCCAACAGTCGTTCACCTTAACAATGTCACAGTTCTTGTAGATAATACTCAACCGTACCAGGACTACTACGCGCTCTCCGGCCCTCCTCCACCTCCAGGGGCCGCCGTTGCCCCGTCCGCAGTGAACTCGCAAGCGCAGCTCGGTGGCCAGATTGCGTCCGGGGGCACCGGTGCGTACGTAGGCAAATCCGGCGACCTGGTGGAGGCGAGCTCCTACTCCTACCCGCATCACGCCCAGTGGACCAACGGGTACCATGGCGGGTATCACCATCACCAGTACCCACACCCGACGGTGGCGACGGGCCCCGGCTGTGCTCCGTCGATGGCCGTGGCCACCCAGCCTCCCGCCAGCTTCCACACCCCGGCAGTGCCTCCCCCACCGCCACCGCCTCCGCCAATGGTGCTCTGCCCACAGATGTTCAGCACGGTCAATCAGAACCAAATCCACGTGCACCTGCACGGCTCGGGAAGCGAAAAGTTCGAACACTACTTCGGCTCGTCGGACAACGGCTTTACGATTAATTCCTTCCCCGGTCCGGGCATTCGATCAGTGGCGGCTCCGGTTGCATCCTCGCTGTCAGGCTCCTCCGTTGACCTCGGTATTGGCTCGCATCAGGATGGCGGGGTGGTTGGCGGGGCTGGCGATTCGCTCACGGCACTCCTGTCGGCGCACCACGAGGACACGGCGGCAACGCATCAACATCAACCGCAGCATGCATCAGGTCAGGAGCAACAGCAGGATGAGGGGCGAAGCGAGGAGTCGGTGGCGGGAGATCCGAGCAGCGTTTGGCGGCCGTATTGATCTTTACGTCGCGCATTGACAGGTCAACCTGGGTAGTCGGAGTTTAGTCCGCACTCGAAATGGAATTGGTGGACGGTGGAAAAATGACCCGCTATTAATCCTTCTGGTTGGAATCGCAGCCTGTGGAGATCAGCGAACGCTACATCAGGATTATTGTGCCACAGAAGAGATTCAAGCGGGAGATTAGGACCAAACCATTTCTCTCACTCGGTTTTCCTCCTTGTTTTTTAATTGTTTGTGTGCAGGCGTGCAACTAAAGCTTTCGTTTCCGGATGTAGATGTCTTCAAAAAGTGTCAGTACATTACTCTTGCCACTCGACTTGTGAAAATGATGTTCATAGTGCCTTAAAGGGTTGTTCCATCTGATCAATCCTCACGTACCGAATTTTAAGCTTCACCTTTTCACACAACAGCCATCTTCGTGTAATCTTCGTTAGGGTAAGCCCAGTGTGTATTCCAGAATGAACATCCCGAAGACTTACTATGCTGAACGTGTACATACGACGTGTAAGAATTCTCTACATGGCCAAGTACGGAGAATAGAGAGCTGGTAGTATATTCTTAGCATTATTTATTTTACAGTGAGCGTGTGTTTAGTAAATTTTCCATTAGCTAAGTCAAATGCAAGTTGGTAATAAAAAAGCAAAGATAGAATCGAACGACACAAAAATGCGTCGATGCTTTATGTTTACCTTTATTATACTAATTTTAATTGTACGGAAGGACAATCAATCAAACTACAACCATTTTTTTTAATTTAAAAAAACATTTCGCTAATGATGACGAAAAATTATTTTTGAATGATTATCTTACTTAGTAAATAGAGGTTGTATTAACTCATAAGAAAATGATGTATCTGGGTGTACATGTCCACTTAAAGGTTTGCGTGAAACACTTGTAAGAAGATAAATTATTTTGAATTATTAAACTACATAAATTAGCAAACTAGATGGTATTTAATAAGTAAAATAAATATAAATGATGTAGAAAGACTCATGACTTTTTATTACCGGTATTTTCCAAGGCGATAAACGTAAATATATCACGACACATATGAAAAGGCATGAATACTTGTGTTGTTAATTTATTTGGAGTAAAATAGTAAGAATTTTATATTAAATTTTCGAACAGTCAATTTGCTTTGCATCGAACCAATGCATAGGTTCCGCCTACTTTCTTGGAGCACCTGTTGCCAAATGGCTGGAAAAACGCTACACCTGTATGATGAACACTGTTATCCATCCCCTTGGAATGAATTGAGCTCGATAACGTGGCGTAATCTATTTGTTAAAGCAAACTCAATATTCTTTTAGTTTTTGCATCAATGCTGCCTGCTCTGAATAATCGAGTTTTTATTGTTGAATGTTTTTTAATTTCCCCACTTTTTTAACGATGAACTGATGTAATCAATGTGCAACAGTGCAATTCACTGTAAAAGCACGTCTCAAGGACAGAGCTTTCCCATGAATGATACTACATAGATAAATTTCACCAGGCATATTGAGAGGCATGTCGTCGTCATTGAAATTTCAATGTAAATTCACACTGTGAGAGCAGTGAATTGCATGTTATTTCGCGCTTCCACGATAAAATGAAGTATATTGAAAATTAGTAAAATTAAATTTCTTTTTAGTATATTTTGTCATTATCGGAGGCCCGTTTCTACATTTTATGGCTTGACATGTTATATATGACTTTGCGCACATTTATTCACGAAAATTTCGGTGATCCACTGGAAATACTATACAAACGACACATTTGAACTTGTTGTTTTAACTGGAAACGCTTCGTAACGCTTCTCTTTGAAACGGTTATTTTCTGCTGAACCGGTTCGTTGACGTTTCTAGTTTGACAGAATTTCATTTTAACAAACATCGAAAAACAGAACGACGAAGAAGCCCAGAGAACGTCGTATTTTGAAAGAAGTGATTTTTTGTGAGTGGAGTGTGAAGAAAAATCAAATCGAACGGATACTTTCCGACCCTACGCTCACCTCGTCTGACCTTTCGTGTGAAAAGGCCAATATATTTCGTGTACAAACCGATTGTTCGTAATAAGATCCCTGCCATTATAGCAATTGATTTTAGGTAATGTACCATCGCTCTACAGCATTCTGTGTTTACTTTTGATTATAGGGAGCATGTTGTCGAGGATAAAAAGTTTCGTGTGTCGGCACCGCAGAAAATTCGTGACTACCGGCGCAGTTATAGGAGGATGTATGCTTTTGCTGAAATGGACCCAGTACAAGCTACGCGAAATGCAGGAGCGCCAAGCAAAGGAGATCAGTGAGAAGCTAAAGCGCATGCAGCATTTCGAATGCGTGGAACGTACCTGCAACCAGACGATAGCGGGAATTGCACCTGCTTTGTCGGAGAAAATATTCCAAATCCTCGACACCGACAGTTTGCTGGTAAAGTTACGCGCCAACCCAGGGGACAAGCTGGTGCTGTGGGAGGATATCAAGATTGTCGCCTTCACGAGGCTCGTGACGCTGGTTTACAGTGCTTCGATGCTCGGCGTTACCATGAAGGTGCAGCTGAACCTGCTGGGCGGATATTTGTACAAGAACACGGTCGAGGTTGGCGATCATGAGAAGCAGCAGATAACAAAAAACATTCAGAAGGCTTATCTTTCAATGATACAGCACTTCATGGGAGACGGTATCGAAAAACTGATCGATATCGTACGCAAAAATGTGACCACGGTCATGCAGCGTTACAGCTTGAAACAGCAGCTCACGTTGGCAGACGCGGAAGCCCTACTATGGTCATTCCAGATGGCGTTAAACAATGAAGAAGAAAGCCCAACAAAATGTATCGCCCGCTACACACTACCCCCTGCATCCGCCGGAGAGGACAGTGTGTTCAAGAAGTTGTTCGATGAAACGCTGGACGTGCTGGAGAGTGTGGAATCGTCGGATGTCTTCCTGGCGAACGTGAGCAATGGTTTTTCGCTCATAGTAGACAAATTGGCCGACTATTATGTGAAAGCGGAGAGAATCAGCGAAACGCCGGCGGAAAACTCCAAGTCTAACCTGAACGTGGAGAGCTTGATGAACATAAACAATATTACAATTTCACTAGCCAAACTGATACCAATCGTGAGTGGTTTGGCATGCAAAATTATGCCAGGAAATGGTGGCCCGGCGAGCAACGGTTTGGTAATTTCGGAAGTTGGCGATGCCGATATGAT
Organism: Anopheles atroparvus; assembly: GCA_914969975.1. Taxonomy (NCBI): domain Eukaryota; kingdom Metazoa; phylum Arthropoda; class Insecta; order Diptera; family Culicidae; genus Anopheles; species Anopheles atroparvus. The sequence goes on from CAJZCY010000001.1 coordinate 51,705,825, forward strand.
GTCGTGGTTAATAATTCGCTTTTTGCAGTCAGAGAAGCTAAGGACGCTTGGTGCCAATGTGTACGAAACATTCTGTCAGTAAAGTAGAATCACATTCTTCATTGTTTAAACTTTTGTTTAGCGATACTCGATGTCTAGGTTTGGCGGGTAGCATAAGGAGGTGAACATGTTTGTGAGGAACTATTAAATAGGTATTTTCAGGATACGTTCGTTAATTTTAGTTTTTTTTTTAAAGATTTTACCGGCAGGCAGTGCATGTTCAATGAATAAAATGGATTTTTATTTACTGGAATCGTGCATTTTTTTATCAATCATCCTTATCTTTATCCTACTCCGACTGATAACGGTGGGATTAACTATTGCATCATCGTTAATACGAGCAGTTCGATAATGAGAGTGAACAAGATTCCAATAATATTAGAGAGATATGTAAACTAAGCTCATGCAGCTAATTCTGTAGAATAGAAATCCACAAAGTTTAGTTTAGCAATCCAGAAGGAAATAGTGTAATGATTGTATGAATGTGTGAATGTACGAATAAAAAATCTGGTCATTAAAATCGTCCATTCGTGGTTTCAGATCTTCTTTATAATTGCATTGCGTTCGACGCAATGAAAAAAATCTGAAAGATATCTTTCAGATGATATGGGCGTACAAAAACGTGCGTTTTAAAAATCAGTCAACTTGGTATATTGCACAGTTTGACGTACTTTTTGACAGTTTGTGAGAAAAAAATAGCCACCGTGCTGTCATCTTTCTGTCCGTCGTTTGTGCACGCAAGACAGAGCTGGGTAGCGTATTAAAGCGAAAGGCAAAACCAACATTCGGTGAATTCATTGAGGAGTAAAAGAGTAAGCGATAACATCACCAGCATCCTTCACGGTCGCACGCTACGTTGACTGACGCACTCGCAGCAAACGTTGTGCCAGTGGAAGCCGGGGAAGCGCGATCGAAAGACGTCGTGTATAGTTTTGCGTGTTTGTGCTATTTTTCCGAGTGAACTGCTGGTCTTGGATTGCCCTGCTGGAATATAGTGATTCTGCTAAATCATGGCTTATTCGAACAGTGAGTATTACAAGCGAATCCCGCCGACTGGCGTTGGCAATAACAATGGTAGATCAAGCACAGTGAGTCATTTTCGGGCGCCTATTGTTGACCTCCCCCCTGCGTGATGAGGAGAACCACAATCACGCATTGCCGTGTGCCGGGTAACAATGTTACCAAATAAGGAAATGACATGTCTCCGGTGGGCAATGGACGGGCGGTTCTAGAAACGGGGCTTCGGTTCGCCTTCTATGGGAATGTGGCACAGTGCAGCAGCTTCACTTTCGATTGAAAGTGACACGAATCCCGTAAAACGCCCAGTGCGTGCAGGGGGATTGCAAAATGGCAAATTTCGTCCCTTCCCCGCCCACCGGCTGCTATCGCACCTTCGCCCTTCTATCGCACGGCGGAAACAACCGGTGATGATGAGTAATCAGTTGAATATGGCAATGAACTCGCCATGTCGCTACTGATATCGGTACGTTTTTTTTCTTATTTCCGCCACAAGAACAGATCTAACGATATAGCGATATTTTTATGCTGGGCGAATATCGTTCCTGTTATTGGATAGTATTTTTTGTACGCTTAAGCTGTTAAGCTGGGCGTGTGTGTGTATCGGATGGAGGAAGGGACTGAAAAAGAAAAGTGTCGCTGAGAAGTTAATTTTATAAATAAAACCGTTCACAGCGTGTTCGGTGGCCGGAACCGGTGGTTTGGGCCAACGTATTGGCAATGGAATCGGGATGCACTCCAACATTGTACGGCAAAAAAAAAAAGGTTAATTTGATGCAATGGTGCAACGTAATGTTAGAAGGAGGTGTATTTTTATCTTTACGAACGCAGTGCAAACCCTTTTTTGATAACAAGAAACAAGCTTCGAGTCACCTTCGACAGGAACGGTTCCATGGAAACCCCAGGCCAGAGCACAGCCAAGCCTACTTGATCGCTGTGTTGCACAGACACAGGCTCCCTCGCTTTCGTCGGCCCGAAAAACCATTCATGAGATGCACTGAAGCGTTACGAATGTAAACTTGTAAATTTGTGCCGCACCGAATGCCGCGGACGCCTTCCATCGCATCGGTTTCTTTACGTTTACACTGAGGCATGTTTTTTTCTGGCTTTCTTTCCCTTCGCGAAGAATTCATCTACGCGACACTGCCGCGAACACAACGAGGCCAACCGATCGTGCTCGGTGGAGATCCGAAGGGCAAGAATTTTCTCTACACCAACGGACACTCTGTGATTATTCGCAACATCGAGGTAGGCAGCAACGTTGGGCCTCCGCCTTAAGTTTTCCGCGAATTTATCTTTCATTCTTTTCCTTGTAGAACCCGGAGATCGCCGACATCTACACGGAGCACTCTTGTGCGGTGAATGTGGCCAAATACTCGCCGAGCGGGTTCTACATCGCGTCCGGTGATCAGTCGGGCAAGATCCGTATCTGGGACACGGTGAACAAGGAGCACATACTGAAGAATGAGTTCCAACCGATCGGCGGTCCGATTAAGGACATCTCCTGGTCGCCCGATAGCCAGCGGATCGTGATCGTGGGCGAAGGCCGGGAACGGTTCGGACACGTGTTCATGGCCGAGACGGGCACGTCCGTCGGGGAAATATCGGGCCAATCGAAGCCGATCAACTCGTGCGACTTTCGGCCGACGCGCCCCTTCCGCATCGTCACGGGCAGCGAGGACAATACGATCGGCGTGTTCGAGGGACCGCCGTTCAAGTTTAAAATGACCAAGCAGGACCACACGCGGTTCGTGCAGGCCGTGCGCTACTCGCCGAGTGGTCACCTGTTCGCGTCGGCCGGCTTCGACGGGAAGGTGTTCATCTACGACGGCACCACGTCCGAGCTGGTCGGGGAGGTGGGATCGCCGGCGCACAGCGGCGGAGTGTACGGTGTGGCGTGGAAACCGGACGGCACGCAGCTGCTGACGTGCTCCGGCGACAAATCGTGCAAGCTGTGGGACGTCGAAACGCGCACCCTCATCAGCGAGTTCCCGATGGGAACGACCGTAGACGACCAGCAGGTGTCCTGCCTGTGGCAGGGGGAGCACATCCTCTCGGTCTCCCTGTCCGGGTTCATCAACTACCTCGACGTGAACAATCCCACGAAGCCGCTGCGCATCGTGAAGGGCCACAACAAGCCGATCACGGTGCTGACGCTCAGCGACGATCGCAGCACGATCTACACGGGCAGCCACGACGGTGCCGTGACGAACTGGAACTCGGGCAGCGGCACGAACGATCGCGTCGCGGGCGCCGGACACGGCAATCAGATCAACGACATACGCGCGGCGGGAGACTTCGTCTACACGGCCGGCATCGATGATTCAATCAAGCAGATCAGCCTCGAGGGCAACGCTTACACCGGCGTGGAGATGAAACTCGCCTGTCAGCCGCGTGGCATGGACATTCTCAAGGAGAGCAACACGATTGTGGTCGGCTGCGTGAAAGACCTGACGGTGCTGCAGGACAACCGGAAGGTGTCCACGCTGCCGATCAACTACGAGGCGAGCGGTGTCAGCATTAACCCGGACACGATGGAGGTGGCCGTCGGTGGCGACGATAGCAAGGTGCACGTGTACACGCTGAACGGCAGCCAGCTGACGCACAAGCTCGATCTGGAGCACCTCGGACCGGTGACGGACGTTCGCTACTCGCCGGACAATAAGCTGCTCGTGGCCTCCGATGCCAACAGGAAGGTGATCCTGTACAGTGTGGAGGACTATAAGGTAGCGATGGCATGCACTTTTCTTCTTGTAGATGCTCGAACACCGGTCGTAACCAACGTTCGTTTTCCTTTCTTCCATCTTATTTGCAGCCACCGCACAATAAGGAATGGGGCTTCCATAACGCTCGTGTGAACTGTGTTGCGTTCTCGCCAAACTCGGAGCTCGTGGCCAGCGGGTCCCTCGACACCACCATCATCATTTGGTTCGTGAACAGTCCGGCCAAGCATACCATTATTAAGAGTAAGTCCTCGCATTCCTCGGAGGATCGTGCTGAAGGCGTTTATTAAACGCTGACTATTAAACGCCTTTTTGTTTGTGTGTTCTTTATAGATGCCCATCCGCAGTCGCAAATCACCAGGCTGGTGTGGCTCGACAACGAGACACTGATCTCGACCGGTCAAGACTGCAACACGAAGGTTTGGAACATAGAGACTGCCGCCTAGGCCTATGATGTTTGGGGAGCGTCGAACCGCATTGGTTTGATTGGTCTGTGGCTTTGAGGTAAAAAAAAAACAGCTGTAGCGAAGAATGGAAACGGATACAAGTGAGGCAGGGAACCAACCTAACCAACCCACCACCAGCCCTCCTCTCTACCCAACACGAGTCGTATTTATTTCGTAAACGAGTTTCGTTACCTCCCTATTATTCCGCTCACTTCATCTTGGAAGAGGTGAGGGACAGCGCCCCAGGACTTTGAAGTCACTAACAACGTGCGCGGTACGGTACAAAGAACCCAATAACTGTTTGTGAGTGTGTATGTGTTCCTCTTTCAGTTTATTTTGTTGTTAGACGAATGATTGTGTATTAGTGATTTGTATTACTTTCCAGTCGATTATTACTACCATTACCACCCGAGCAAAGCCTGACGAATCATCTCCCATCATAACGCAAAGAGAAACGAAACCTTCCAAAAACAAGCTACGCAATTCGCAATCGCTTCCATTTTCGGTTAAAACCTTCACCATCCACCTCAGTTGGTGCCTTCCGTGTCGACAGGTATTATCATTCGCGTTCAAAATGCATATGATAATCACTACTGGCAAAAGCCCAGCCCTCCCTCCTCAGTAATTAGAGGCTTGCAGCAGCAGCAGCAGCAGCAGCAGAGAAGCCAAATAATCGCAGAACGAACGAAATGTGCATTTAATTTATTGTTTTACCAGCCACAACACGAACGCATGCTTCCTTCCGTCTGCTCTTTGGTGGCCAGTTAAAAAAAAAAGGGAAGTACTTGAGGTGTGGCGATTGAATTCGATGGTTTTACCGGTGATTTGCTACAAACGAAACAAACAAAAATGTCTACATTAATATACCATTTTTAAGCAAATAAAGTGTTTTTTTTCCAAAATCAATGAAATTAGTTCATATAGCAAAGTTAATATGGTTCACAACGAAAGTTTCCTCGGTTTTATTTCTATTTTAAAACTGCAAAAAGAACCCTGATTACATTCACCATAACATAACGAACCCTTTTGCCTAGTTAGTTTGCCTAAGAAGATGTCGATTTTTGATTGATTCCCAAAGTGTTTTACATTTACGAAGGCTGCGGCGGGGCGCACTTCGTGGTTTGTTGTGAACGAATTTCCAGGCCAGAGGTGTTTCATTTTGTTCACCGATAGCAGAATCCAAATCGTTCACCATTAACCGTTAGTGTTATCCGTTTTTTTTTGTTTTTTGTTTTTTCGAAAAGCAACTGAGAGGCGAAAAAGTATCGAACGCGTCGTAATACACTTACATGTATGCTAATATCTAGAGCGTATATAGTATGTTTTAAGCGCATCGAAAGTAAGCCTGCACATTGCCAAATCCAGAATCCCCCCACAAAGCAAATTTGGATTTTGATTCTTTTGCTTTTTGATTCCACATTATTTTCCTAACAGCTCCCTACAACACGCAAACACACACACATACTGTCCCTTAATTCGCTTCAGTGCATCTATTGACTAAACTGCTCTCATTTACAGCCTTTCCTACCCTGCTACGCGCGCTACGAATTGAAATACCTGAGGCAAAACCCAAAGAGCCACCTTTTTTCCTTATCCTTACTTATTCATCATTGCAACGAAAAAAAAAAAAAAATGGGTTGGATCCTCGGCAGGAGGAAGAACAAATCAATTGAAACGGCGGGGCTCGTAAAACTTTGATAAATACTACACTCTATCTATGTACAGTTGGTCAGTCTCTCAGAAAAGTGTCCACTACACAGTTACAGTTACTTCTTCTACACGAACCAAGGATGCAAGAAAACCTCTTGTTCATCAATTTGTCGATTGCTGGATGACCGGCTAGCTGGCTTGGGATTGGGGTGAGGGAACAGCAGAGTAGAAAGAAAGGCCATAGCGAAAAAAAAAAAAACTATTAACGATTGGGTCCTCGGGTTCGCAACTCTACACGATATATGAACGATCCTTCCTTTAGTTAGAATGCCAGCAAGGCTTCCTCCAGCACACAGGGAAAGGTTGTGCAAAACGGAATGGAGATTCAAATTCGGACGATGTCCTGACAGAGCGTTTAGAACAGGATAATGGAACAATCTCAAGACGAATTGGTTGTTTCTAAAATCCATGGCAAAGTGAATTATCCCTGCATGCAGGAACCTGTGACGTTTTGACTAGAATTTGATTGATGTGACTCTGTTAAGATGATCTATCTTCAATTCCGATCGGATATGGTTCAGGATTTGGGTATTGTACTATTATAATTCCGGCGTGTGTGTATATGTCGGCTGGGAAAATGTTGTCCGAAGCGTTCGTTCGATGGCCAGAGAATCCTTCATTGAACCAAATGTTCATCTTCCCGCCGAAGGTCGCCAGCGGTGACGACGGTCTGATATTTGCTTTCCTCACTCGAACCCTCCACCTTTCGGGTCGTGGGCAAAAGTGTGCCACCTTTAGGATGATCCTCGCAGAACCCTCCGCTCCCCGGTGATGCCTTCTCCTGGTCGTCCTCTTCCTCCTCGTCGGCCTCGTCATCGGCGAAAGCGATGTCGGCCATTTCGTAGAAATCGCTGATTTGCTTATTGTCCACCGGCGACTTGGTGAAGGACGTTTCCTTCTCACGCTCCTCGGTTGACTCGTCGGACGAACTCTTCCGGACGGACGAGCCGGAACCGGCATCACTTCCGCCATCAGCGCCACTTCCCCCCTTCCGTCGGACCAGTATCAGCTCGTGCAATTTCCTCCGTCGCCGTTCGGTCGAAAGCTTCGTGTCGCCGTCGCTCTCGGAACAGACGTCGCTCTTGGAGATGCTGTGCGACACGATGATGTAGTCGTTGCGCTTCTGCTCCGCCAGCTGCCGGATGAGCTCGGCACTCGGCGTCACGCTGGCACTGCGCGACTCTCCCTCCCCCATCGGGTCCGATCGGTTCGTCAGCTCCGTTAGCTCGCGATCGTCGTCCGATGCATCCACGTCTTCCTCGCCGTCGAGCGGCGGTATCCATACGAGGAAGGCCGGATCCATGCCGAGGTACGAGCCCGGTGCGGCCCCCGCATTGATCACATTGTAGTCGTAGTAGTCCAGCTCCATGTCCTGCTCGGAGGGAGCCCCGAGTGAAAAGTCCGACCCGGCCAACAGCTTCTGCAGGTTTCGCTTTTCCTTGCTTTCCTTCGCGTTTCGCGTGCCGCGCATGGACGACGAGCCGGTGTTGCGCCGCGTCAGGGGACTCTGGACGCCCGGATCAGGCGGGGAGCAACACTCCTGTGAAGAAGAAAGGAGTTTAACAGGTCCACTGATGGTTGGAAAGGGGTCACAGAAAAAACTCACCACATCCGAAGGGCTCACGTTGGTGAGCGTGGCCGTACTGGTGCTTGATGTTGTCATGAGACAAGTGGCACTTTTTACCAGATGTTGCTCGCCTGGCGAGAAGGAAGAAAGGAGACAAATTAAACTTCCTCGTCTGCTGCTGCTGAATAAACTGTTGCTTACTTCTCAGCGTGTCCGTAGTGTGCGGTCGACCGGCGGATCCATTTTTCCTCGCTACCAGGGGAGTTTTCTCTCGGTTCAACGATGAGTACACCGAGCTGACGGTCGCTGAACGCTCGTCGTCCGTATCGTGCACATCTTCCAGGCGCGAGGAACCAGCAGAAGTCTTCCTCGCCCTTGGCGATGGCTCCCCACGCCCTTCCGGATGGTTGAGGTCGTTTAGACTCTGCAGGGGTGTTTCTTCGTTCGCGTCCTCGTGCTGCTTCTCGTCGCCATCGGTGATGCGATCCTGCAGCTCCATGATAATCTCCGTGCTCCCATCGGAGGGCACACCCTCGGACCGACTTCCAGTCGAGTCGAGCGTGTACTCCACGCTCTCCCGAAAGCGCTCGTGTCTGATCGCGGTGGTTACCCGCAGTGGGCGCAATTTCACGTACGAAACGATCTCCGAGATGAGTGTCGTCGTCGAGACGGCCCTCGATCTTGGCTGCATTGGCTCGGTGGCTCCGCCGAGGGACTGGTTCGAGCCGAACAGTGTGTGGGCGGGCGAGTCGGCTGCTTCCATGCGGCTAGTGGCCAACTCGTACTTGCGGTAGCGGAACAGGTACTGCACCACGAGCAGGAAGCTGACCAGCACGATGAAGCAGATGAACGCGATGGCGCAAACGTGTGCGATAGTGAAGCTGGCGTAGCTTCGCAGACTCTGCACGATCGGCATGATCACCTTGCTGGCGATGGTCGTGCTGTTGTCTGGCCCCACCGTTAACGTTTGGTTTAGTTCTTAAAGGAATAAAACAGTACCGAGTTAATTTTCTCCTGCCGTCCATGTTCATCTTTTGAGTTTTCTTTTGGATGAAGAAGCGAGAGTACTCACTAATTTGCTCCGCCTGTCCGAGGAAGCCGGCATTACACGCCTCGTCGTAGTGGTCGGTCTTGCGGGAGAAAAACTCCACCAGCAGTACGTTCCCGGACGCTTCCGCCAACGTGGACGATTCCTCCGATCCCGTCTGATCCGCACCGAACTGCAGCAACAGCTCGTCCGCCACGGAATCACCGTCGCGCACCTTCAGCCACTGGCCGTCGCAGGGAAACTTGTGGAAATCGATTGCCATCCGAATGTGGCAACCTTGGTCTCCCTTGATCAACCAGAGACTCCGATCGGGGCAGCTGTGGGAGGACGATCCGAGCAGGCGCTTCGGCTTGACCATTCCAAGGTGGATGACGCAGCCACACCGACAACCCGGGCCGATCTCTGTGTTGACGTCCTCGATCTCCAGCGGCAGGTTAATGTTGCCAATCGCCGGACTGAACATGCACTCCCAAGAGTCCCCGGAACTCTCCAACCCGCACCGTTCCGTCTGCACAGAGGCTCCCTGGGAATAGGCGTAGCCAATAAAAAAAACCCATTAGCTTTTACGTTAGCACAGGCCAATTGTCTTCATCCCCATTCCATTTTTATAAAGTACAGCCATGTTTATTATAAGTAATATCGATTCTTTATTTTCAATCCGAATCACTCTTTGAGCCGCCAAACTCAATCGTTTCATCATCAATCGATTCCGGCGCATCGATGATGACTTCCTCTCGCTTTTCGCCAACAACTCCATGTTGCTGCTGCTGCTGCTGCTGTTGGCTCGCCTCATCATCCCCGAAAGCACCTTCGTCTTCGTCCGGTTCCTGTCTGGCACCATCGCCAGAGTGTTCCCCTTCGTCGTCTTCCTCCTCGTCCTCGTCCTCATCATCGTCATCGCGTTGGCTCACTTCCTGCTGGTCTTCGTCCAGGGATTCGTTCGAGGCGATAAACACCAGCCTTGATCCACTGACGACGTCGATGATGGCCGCCTCGTCTCCCTCCTCGCCCAGGCTGGCTCCATCATCAGCGATAGACTGCTGATCTGGTCCCACAGGCGACGCGTTCGTGCTGGAGCTAATGATGGGCGACTCGGTTTGCTCGGGGTCATGGCCCTGCGTCTTCCGTAGGATCGTATCCATCGATTCACGAGGCAGAACGCCGAGATCACCCTGATCGTACAGCTCGGTCACCGACGCAACGATCGTCTCGACGGATTGATGCGGCTGCGATTGCATCTCGAGTTCGTGGAGCGTATTCAGCAGGTCGGCAATGAGGCGCTTGCGCTTGATCTCCTGGTACGGCAGATCGGTGTCCTCCTCCTCGCCCTTGAACGCCGACCGGACCGTGTAGCGTACCGTCTTCAGTATGTCCGCGATGCGCTCGAACTCTTTCCGGTGGTGCTCGGACTCGCTCCGCAGTGTCTGTCGGTCCGAGTTGATGTAGTGGATGTACTGCTCCAGTACGCGCACCTTCTGCCGCAGCTGGTTGTACTCCTTGCGGGTGGTGCGGTTCTCGTCCTCGAGCTCGCCGGTTCGTAGCCGGAACGCGTTCAGCTCGCCGTTCTTTTGCAGAACCGTCTCGAACTGGTCCGTCAGCCGCTGGATCGTCTCCAGCCGCTCCTGGCACGTCTGCATCAACCGCTGGCGCTCCACCACGTCAATTTCCGCCTGGTTGCGCAGCTCCGTGTTCAGCTTCCGCAGCTCGGCGAACTGCTTCTGCAGCCGCTCCTGAGTGTAGATCATCCGATCCATCTCGTTGTTCAGGGCAATGTTCTCGCGCACCAACCGCTGCGTGTGTGCGGCCACGCGAATCTCCGAGGACTTGGTGAACTCGGTCGACAGCTGCAGCAGCTTGTTCTCCACGTCCTTGCGCAGTCGGTCCTTGTCCAGGATGACCTTGCGCTCCATCTCGTACAGCGTGCTCTTGTGGCGCTTGTTCTGCTCCTTCAGCTCACTATCCTGGGCGTCGAACTTGGCCATCAGCTCGTCCCGCTGCTGCCGGAACTCCTCCATTGAGTTGAGCTTGCCGGTGAGCAGCTTTATCTCGGACGTAAGCTGCTCGTGCATCGCCTTGTACTTGCCATCGAGCGTGCTGATCTGCTTGCGGCACTCCTCGTTCTCCTGATCGCGCACCTTCGACAGCTCGCTCAGCTTGTCCTCGAGCTCCACGATTGTGCCCACCTTCTCCTGCAGCGTCCGGTCGAGGTACGCCGTCACATCCGCCCGGTCCTCCTCGATTTGCTTCAGCCGACTCTCGAGCTCCTCGTTGCGGTCCTCGATCTTCACGTTGTGTGTCCGCAGTCTGGCCAGCTTTTGGTTCAGGTCGTTGATGGTGATCTCGTAGAACTGCCGGTCCACGGCGCTCAGGCCATCGACGGGCTGTATCTCCGGGACGGCCTTTTTCGGCTTCTTGGGCTTCTTTTCCTTCGGCATCGCGAGCAAGACTGCAAATTTGGACTTCACACCAAACGAACCGTTCGGTCCAGAAACGTCAACGAAATAACACTGTTTGCTGAAGGTAGCCCGGGCAACGGCGTGTCGAAGGTATATCGATTAAATTTTTCACCGTTTCCAACGAGCGTTTCCATCCGCTCAACCCGAGTCCTTTTTTAGTCTAGCTTTTAGCCATTTTCAGGAAGGAAGGAGAGAAAAAACGCTCCTGTATCGGAATGGGGTGGCACGCGAAAGATGTCTGCTGCACACGAACGTCTATGTGTCCTGTACAACTCCCTTCGTTTGAAACATGAAAGTGAGAAGTCACTTTTACACCCAGACACGGACGCAGACACCGGAACACCTGACACCGCCGGTGCCGGTGGAACGAGTTAGTACGAGCACCGAAACTCCCAACCGACACGAGAAGAACCTTGCTGTTCATTATTGGCATTTAGAATGTTGATTACATTTCGACTAGTGGATTAGTCTAGTTGTCTATGAGAAAGCTCAGCGGCAGCAGGAGAAAGTGATTCTATGCCGGAATTTGGAGCATTCGGATTTTTGTGTAAAAAACGTCGTTTGCCTCGCATTTCAGGGCTTTCGCGTTCTATTATCCAGCGCTTTTTACACTGTTTGCGCGCTTGGGTAATTCCAACTTTATTAGAATCCATTTTATGACCGCTCCACGTTAGTTCATTCCCTCCTACGGTTGCTTCCTTTCCGTGTTGGAAACTCATGAAGGTGTGGAACCCATTAGCCGGAAGGGAGGTCATAGCACGGCTAGGGAAGCCAGAGGAAAATTAAATAGCTGCCGCGCTTCATACTTTGCTGAATTATCGTTACATGTGTTGCAATGCGGACGAAGGAAGGGCATATAATTTCCATCGAAGACTGCTTCTAGTACCCGGGGAAAGCTACTTCGTACCCGTACGTGTTGCATGTTGTGACGGTTGGCCCCCTGCAGACGGAAAATCAATACTTGCAGCTGGTTCGTCTACGATTTTACATCCAATCATACTGCACACACGCCACTTGCACCGAAGGAATCAAGTTTTTAACTGCTGAAACATGCTGCTTGACGTGGAAGAAGAATTATAGTCCACCCCGTCGGATACCTACCTCACAGAACTTTGCGCCATAGCGGGGCGGCGGAGAGTCACAAAATCGATACCGATTTCTTATGCCGCCCCGGCATGTGGTCGAACAGTGCGTCCAGTTGCTCCACGGTCCCCATCCACCAGAGTCGGAAGCTATTAAAGGGCGAGCAAGAGAAAAAGGGAGAGAGAGTGTGAGGAAGGGAAGGCAATTAATCCTCCGAGCGAAAAACCAACGAAAAACATGAGCCGGCTTCAATCAAAATTAGATTAATTCACCCGTCACTCATATTTTTCGAACAAGCGGCAGGTCGATCAAGTTCGGTCGATGTCGCCTCCATCAAATTAAAATTTAATTATAGACCCAATGATCCATCTCGAACCACAACGTCCCGGTTAGTAACCCCCGGTTGTAAAGCATCAACTTTTCGACGGGCGTACCATAATCCCATGTTGGCAATCATGGTGAGTTTCTTTTCAAAGATTTTAAAGGCGCATATTGAAGAATACGGAAGCAAATCTAGAGGTCAACGGGTATCCTTGTGAACACTAGCAGCCTTGTTACAGAAGTACCGTGACCTACGTCACATCGGAGATGAAAATGAATGGAAATATCTAAAGGGGGTGTAGGGGTTTACGATATACTCTTCAACATACTGGGTGGATATGGTCATCTCAGATGTTTGCTTTAACAAACACCCGTCTTTGCTAGAAGGATATCCTTCATATCTATAGCATTGATTTGAAATGTGGACTTTGTCCAAGAATAACGAAATTCTCTCGTGCTCTCACCTGACACCGGGAGCGTTGGTACGCAGTCCATTCGAATGTCTGCGACGGCCCCGGATATCGCCTGGCTCACGTAGACGAAGCAGTACTCGACGAACTTCTCGTAGAACAGATCGCACTCAAAGTGCAGCGAGTGCTGGCCCTTGGTGACGCGCTGCTCCGCGACGTAATGTAGTGAGGTTGGCGGCGCAAGGGAGAGGACATCCGCACGCAGTTTCGCGTACACCCGCACCCGGTCGGCCTGGTTGAGGATGCAGGCCGGATACTGGAACAGCACGCGGATGCCGGGTCCGTGCGGATCGCACGGAAAGATGCTGCGCGTGTGCACGGTGAAGACGTACTGCTTGCTCCAGTCGGCCTGCAGGATGGCGCGGGCTTGCAGCAGCTCGCCCATCGAGGGATCACCGGAGGGTTTGAGGTGCAGCGCGTAGAATCCGGCTAGGCCGAACAGATCGCACCGGAAGTCGATCACTCTGCTTCGGGGCAGTCCGCGCACCTGCTCGATGTACAGGATTTGCGCCTTAGAGAATGGCACGGTGGCGTTGACGTCGCTGCAGGACTCGGCCGATTTGCCGCAGTAGAACAGCTCTAGCCAGAGCTCTGGGAGATCAAGTGAGTCGGCACCCGACGCGGGAAGCTGACATCGGACCTGTTCAAACTCCAGGATCCCCTGCACCTTCACCTCGGGGTACGTATCGGTCCGGTTTGGCACGATGGCCAGTCTCACCGCGGGCCAGTCGACTCTCAACGGTTGCCTGAGACGCTCATCGATAATCCGATCGGGGTCCGTACTCTCCTCCAGAACCGCCAGCTCGTAGTCACCCCCGTGCAGGAAGTGAAAGCACGGCACCTTTATTTGCGTCACGTTGTGGTTCGCGTCCAACCGGATGTCGAGGGTGGTAGCGACCGTGCCAGCTCCAGCCGGCAGGGTGCGCGCTATCTGCAGCTTTAACCGCCCCGCCGTGGCCAGCTCGAGCGGATCGGCATGCAGCTGAATGTCCAAATCATCCCCGAGGGCCGTGTACGAACTCGGCAACACCAGCTTGCCTTTACGCAGTGCACTCGCAGGGAGAGCTGAAATTCAATGGAAGAAAAAAAAAACACAATGTTGTAACCCCAATGAAAAGAAAGGAGACAGCGCAGGAAAAGGGAGAGCGTGGTGTTGGTAAAGTGTATGTACACAAAAAGTATGGTCAAATAGGGACAAGGCTCGCCAATTTGCGTGTCCTTTTTTTCGCTGCCTCTGTTTTACGGCAGAGGCATGGCAAAGTGATAAATCAAAACTATATGACCCCGTTTCTCGTCTCCACGGCCAATCCGGTCGGCTGTACATCGTTTCCTCACCCTGGCATGGCCCAACGATCAGCCACTCCCGTCCCACGTGGAGTTTAAAATTACGAGTAGAACAATGCGGCAAAGGCCTACACACAACCAGGTTAGGCTGGCCCGGCTCGTTTTTTTTTTCTTTCTTTCTTGCGTGTGGGTGTTCTCCCTACGTACCATTGTGCAGCAGCACGAGCAGAATATTTATGTAGAGGAATTTTCCGGACGTGGCATGTGCCCGCCACCGGCTGCTCCATCCGGTCCACCGACGGCCTGTCGGGTGCATGCTCTGGCTGCTGGTCTTCGTCCGCGCGTCCGGGAAGCTGGCATCAGAGAGAAGCGTACGTCAACGGATGGCAATCGCTCGGGACACTCTTGGGTTGGTTTCCGGGAAGGGGCGGTCCGTATGGACGGTATGCATCCTCTACATTCCCGCTACGCTGTCCCTTTCGACGGTGCGCACATTGCGATCCCCCTTTGGTGGGGCCGGGGTTTGGCTGGCCTGCTTCCGGAACGCCTTGACTGAAATGATGTCCTGCCGGATGGTGGATTTCACTCCCGCGCGGGTCTGATCTTCCGCCGGAATGAATGGAGCCGGATGGTGTAGCGCAACAATTACGCACACTGATGATAAGGCACAGATTTCGCAATCCACCTGGTGAAAGTCTATATAAAAGAATGGAAAAAAGTGAGAAACATTTTTTATTGAAAGATTCTCCAAGCTGCAGTAATGATGTATCGAATGTATTTCAAGTGGGCCAGGGTTTATTTAAATACTGAGGATACTTTACATTTGGCGAGCGAAACAAACACTTTTAATGGACTCAAATATTTAAAAAAAAACCTCTTGAATTCATTCTCAAACGCTTAAAAATTGGTAGGTCTCTTTGATACCTCTTTGATTGTTAACCAAACAGCAGAGATATAGTATTACTACAATATGAATCGAAAGTAAAAATTTGTTTTAAAATATATATACAGTTTGTATTGTCAAATTGACATTGACTTTCGATTTAGCAACTATTCCAAATTTTGAATCAAATTGTAATAGCTATGTTATTGGAAATGAAAACATGGGGGCGGAATAAAATTAATTTAGAGCTAAATGGTACCTTCTAGAACAAGGTAAACCGATCCGTTTATGCAATTTTGTCCCAGCAAATGCTCGACGGAAGTGGGAAAGAAACTCTAGCTAGTAATTTAAGAGAAATTTTCCCATCGCAGGGGAATCCTTATCAAGCATTGGTGTAATGCCGGTACGAAATGGGATCCTCAAGAGAGTGGGGAGCGAAACGAAAGAATTTGTGTAACGAAAATGGATACTTTTCGTTTACAATTTGCAATCGATCCGACTCCTTAGCTGCTGGCTAAAGGCTCTCCGACGTAATCGTTGGGCCCTGCAAGGGCGACACCGAAGATTGTTGAGGGAGGTCAAAGTGTAAAATTAATTAATCATAGGTTTCACTTTACCAACCGGTACCCGGAACGTGACGTTGGTCTGTTCTTGGTGAGGTGGAAATTATGAGAAAATACAGTCTTCCCTCGTGGTGGAGAAACCTGACATCGGTTGGAGTCCGACCGTCCCGGACTCGAGTCCCAAGTTCGTGTCTAGATGACAAATCGAAATACGGAACCGGGGGAAACCTGTGCCATCTATCTTACATCGAGAGGTTCCAGTTTTGGAAGGGCGGTAGCGAAGGAGATTATTGGAAGAGCAAACGAATGCCCAGGAAGAACGAACGTGGTTGTTTACATTTCGAAGTGCGAGTTCGGAAGCCATAATAAAATGATTTGTGCGTTTAATTTAATCTTACGCAACCTTGGGTGGAACGTTGGTTATGATCAAATTATCTATTCCATTGATTTGCCAGTACAATCTTTCTCTACATTCATGAAGTCAGTAAATCTTCATTCTTTACCTCTTTAATTAAATTGTAAATTGTACAATATATTGCATCCTCTTCTATTGACGTTTAACCTTTATCTCCTCTGTACGTGACATTGGAGCATCAAACAGGCCTTAGCCACAGCTTCAAAGTTTGAAGGAAGGTATAGTAAAATTCAATGACGGAACGTTTACTGACTGTTAGAAATACTGTTATGGAATCCGCGAATGATCTCAAACCCCTTTCCCGGCAGCGGATCATTTTGAGGAAGGGAAACTCGTTCTCATATCGATTTCATTTTCAGCAGAGATTATACCTTGGATAGCGCAAATTGAATTCCGCGAAGCGTTCAACACGGATGAAAGATTGATAAGATTAGGAATTTTCGAGCCTTGTTCGTGCCGATGCAAGAGATTTTGAGGGGTGCTGATTTTTAACTGATTTTGAAGACAGGTGTTCAAAAAGATTAGGGTTTTCGTGGATATTTTATATGCCGCATTGTTCAATTGGTTCACGAAATGCTCATCCAATATAATGTAAACCAAGTTAAAAAAAAAAACTTGTTTTCTTATGTTTCCCTTTTGCAAATCAGCGGCACCACAATCCGGCAGCATGATAAGAAGTTCAACACAAAGTTTTAATTCTCCGTGTCTTTATCTGGCAGGCGAATGTTGTTAGTCTTGCATTGTTCAAAAACTTGAAAGAAACGATTAAACGAACAGCACGCCCCGAGATCGCTCCATAAAAAAAGAGTTTTTCCTTTGTTCGTCTGAACAGGTCGATTTCAAAACCAATTCTTCAGTTCATATCTCTACTAAAATAGACAAAATATTGAGTAAGCTCAGATATTTTGGCAGCAAGCTCTGCACCAAATAGAAGCTCCATTCGCTATCGCAAAAAACAAAAATTATTTGGGGAAAACAAAGCCATTGCAAACTTTTCTCCTCCGATTCTACGGAAAGGGAATCAATTTTTCCTGCATCAACACTTTCCCCAGAAGTGTCGGGCAGTACAGTGCCGCCGGAAAATGGAGGAAAAACGGTGCAAATTGTTTGCCCGACAGGGTGTAATTCGTTTACGAGCGTCCTGTGTGGGTTGATCCCAAGGAACACGTGTCGGTATCCTTGTCCTGGTCGTGTTGTTTTTCCCTACTGCGTAAAATAAGGTAGGATCTACTGATTAAAAAAAAAATAATAGAAAAATAAACTAATTTTTGCCAAGTAAGAAATTGTCTTTCGGTACCGATTGAAGGTCCGTGTGGATGCGCAAAATTACTGTAACAAAATCCCATAGTTTCTGTCCTTCCTTTGCTCCCTCTAGCTCTGTCTATTTTGTGATTGCATATATTTTAAAAGCAAGAAAAACGCTTGAAGGAAAGATGCGAAAAAGTAATTCGTTTTATATTATCTCCTGATACGAAACGGTGCGGAACCGCACACATTCCAGCAAGGAGGGTTGGAGAATGATTTTGAAACTATCTGCAACCACCAGAAGGAGGGATGCGACAAAGTAGTGGAAGCAGATCAGTCCCGGTCGAACCGCGGGGGAAAACCCGTGTGACAACACACCACGGCGCTAAGTGAGTGCAATCATTTGGCGGGAAAAGTTTTCGGTGCCATAAATTTCCACAAACAGCCCAACCGCTGGAACGAGCCGCGAAGGCTCGATCCGCTTGTTTTGGGGAGACCGAAGAGGAAAAGAGGCTTTAATGGGGCACCTTCCTTGTTTTTTCTTTCTTCGCTAGTTCCTTTCGCGCTTCGGTTGTTGTTGGCGGGTACTTTGGTTACAAGTTTTGGCAACACGCAAGTCAAACAAGGCGCGAGCGGGGGGGGGAGGGGGGCGAGAACACACCGGCGTGTGGACAGGATAATGTCGCTGGCAGGCGTGTCGTGTCCTTCGCAGGAGCTCCTTTTCTTTTTCATGCGCCGTTTGCTGCCCGGAGTGGGCGAGAACGTACATTGCATCCACTCTGTCGATTGAAGAATTGGGCGACGGTGTTCGGGAAAATATACGACCTTCGCCAACGGAAGTTGGGGAACATGCTGAAAGTGAACCACGTCTGCAAGATGGAGTCGTCGCCGTTGCAAAATTGCGTCCTCATCCAATTCAAGCCGAGAAGTTTGTGCCGGCCTCCTTTCAGGCGCAATAAATTATTAATTTGGGACCGGAATTAACACAAATATTGCGTTACAATTTGCGGCTCACGGCACCGGCCGTTCCAGCCGACAGCATCTTTGCAACTCAAAAACCACCCCGGAGAAAAAAGGGGAACAGCGAAGGTATTGTCGTGGCAACGGTTTCATGAGAATCGAGGGAATTTCGGATGGATTTCTCGTGGTGGAGTCGCCCATTGTTGCCATTATCCACCACCCGGTTCGGGTGCAGGACAAATGGGGTGAAAGAGGAGTATAGACAGCTTGCTTTTTGTTGTCGCGAGCGTGTGTGTGTGTGTGTTTAGGTGGCGTCAGAAGGTCGCGAACCCAAAGGTACACCGAGGGGATGTAGTCGACTTGGATGATTTCAATAACATGAAACAACGCCCCACAAGTTTAGGGGAGAACAGCCGTCTTCCATAGCAAATAACATGAAACAGGAGGGTGTGGGGAACGAAGGTACGGAACGATAGGCATAAGGGAGCAATCAACAGCGCGCGACACAGCGACACGTCCTTCCGGTGTCGTCCGTCGGGAGCTGGCATGCTGCAATCGTGCCAGAAGAAGTCTGATTCCCGGATTTACGAACCATGGGCAACCACCACCGGAAGAACTGACAAGAGCGCCAGCATCAACCGCTTTGCAACTTCCACCAAGGGGACACCGGGGCGAGCGATGTGCACGTTGAAACAGGCATCCAACAGGAGATAAGACAAGGGATGCAAATTAAATGAAATGGTCCTCCTCGGGCTTCTTGTCTGTGCCAGGTAATCTCCAAAAAGGGGTTTGAAGAAGGCTCTGAAGAAGATCCTTGCCACACCAAACGAGGGCACACCCCAGCGTGGTCGAAGGCAAACCAGGAGCAATAAGTTGTCTCCCGGTCGGTGCCAATAACTCTCAGCGAAGAGGCGCTACTTTGCCGGCGCACTTGACTGCCTAGTCGCCTCCAGACAGACCGTGGGGTCGCCATGGACTGACATCGGAATCGATGGCGTGGGCTGCAACTCGTACACGTCAAACGCGCACTCGCGTCCATCACCCGACCCTGCGGCGTGGAATGGAATTATAAATCCTCCACTCCTTACGGAGGGTAATGTCCCAGGCAGGGAAGTTACGAACGTCTGTATTGCCAGTGTGTAACAAATAAAGGCGAACCAGTCCAGACTCGGTCCGGGTACTCACTTCCTGGGCAGGAATCGATTGCAAGGGAAAATCCCTCCACCATCTCACCCTACCCTAAATTGCGCCCTTGCCCTGCGATGAGGGATGAGACGTAGAGCAGGACGAAGCACGGCTGGAACCAGGAAGACAGCGTGGAAAATAATGGCCAGCCATGCCAGTGTCGGTCTACTACTGCGGCACAGGCTCACGGTCCGAAGTATTTCCGAAGGGGATTATTTCCGTGAGGGTAAGGTTTGCATTTTGGTGTGCGCTTGTGCGCGCGTCTGTGTTCGGGGAGGGTAGGAGTAACCGTTCCCCTTCCCCGCGGCTGCGTTTTTAATGCCCCTGATTGCCCCGCACCAAGCCTTCCTGTAACGGGGCATAATTTTCCACCAGGTTCGGTGGGCTCGCAGCAGATTCCTCGATTGCATGCAGGCGGCCCAGATTGCATGCCGAGTTGTGCAGTAGACTGCAGCCACGGACACCGCCGCACACTCCCTTCTCTGCGTAATGCGTTCAATTTTCCCTCTCCCTCTGTGTATGTGTGTGTGTGTGTCGGTGCTTGTATCATCCACCCTTCGCAGGGAAAATCCCTTGAAAGACCACCCGGGACACTGGGCTGAAGTTTGCTGCGTTTCGAGATAGGCCAGACAGCGTCCTGCTGTGAGCGATTTCAATTCAGCCGAAAATAAAAATTAAAAGAAAAAAAAAGGATATCATAAAAAGGTAAGAAACCCTTGTACAATCTCACTCCCGCTCTCGAGTTCCTGGCCCTCTTCTTTCTTATTTCTCCTTTTTTTTATTCACTCCAAGCGTGTTTGGGTGGCGTGCCTTGTGGTACTACAATGGCGACGCTAATGGTAATGAAGCTATCATTAGCTAGAAAATTACTGCAATCAATAAGAAAACAATTTTCTTTTCACCCCCGCGGGTGACGAGATCAGCGGAGTGTTTGGTAGAGAGTTGGAGGGCGAGGTTTTTGGTCAAGCGGATTTACAACACAAACTCAAGATTCACTGCCCACAATCTCTCCGTGGATCATCTCGCGGAGGCGAGTTCTGTGGCTAATGCTTGGCGTTTCTCTCAACGATGGACAAAGTTTTCCACACATATCGCAAGGGGATTTTCCGCGTTCCACATTTGTCGAGATATTTTTTTTTTCTCAAATAACGGAACATGTAACGGAACAAAACGGAGCAACTTTTCACCACCTCCACCGCCGAGTTAGCAAAAAGAAACGGCCGGCCATTTATTGTAATCTTTCAGCAGATTTTCCTCGAGTTGTTTTTGGAAAATTGAATATTTGTGTTCTTTTTAAAAGCGACGTAAAAAAAATAGGTGCACTTCGAAAAAGCTACCCTTCGTAAGGAAGAATGGAAGGAAGGAAGGAAAAGTGAAATCAAATCCTGTTCCCACGTTCCCGCTTCCTACGCTTCCTCTCCTGCGGGGGAGAAAAAAAATGAGTCCACCGGAAAAACGGTTTCATATACCCGACACCCCGGCTATCCACTAGGGTTTGCAGATTCTCACCTGATACGGAAAATCCGTCCGCAGTACGATTCTTATCAACTGCTCGAGCGTATCCGTACAAGGGGAGGAAGGGATGGAGGGAGAAAAGAAAACAAATCGTACCGCCACGAGAGGGAAAAGTGTTCGGAAGAAACTACAGGAGGACCACGTTTTCCCTTCGACTCGTTTGGTATTGTCCTTGTGGAAAAGGAAGGACGCGAGTGCGAGTGGAAAAACTGGAGGAGTGCCGTGGCCAAAAGGAAAGTGTTCCAAATTTCCTTATCTCTTCTTTCACGCGACCACCACCTCCAGCTCCCTGCCGTCCTCCTCCTCTTCCTCCCTTTTTTTTATTTCACGTATGATTTTTAACCAACACCAACCGAACCCAACCTCTCGGCTCGGGAGTCATCGAACTCTTCTCCTGGCCCTTTGTCGGGTAACCCTCGGTGTGATTGTGTTTTATTTTGCTTGCCGTTTTTCGGGGGCAATTTCATCCCTGTCAGCTCCGGTGGCAGCAATGTAGAACGAAGCGGCACTCGTATTCTTCTCCTGACACGCTGGAGTGATATATTTTTAATGGGTAAAACAACGCCGAGCGTGACTCATGCTCGTGGGAGGAAGTGAACCTGTGTGCGTGTGTGCGTGTGTGTGTACTTAAGGGCCGGATGCGAGCGTACCGGCGGGGATAACCCATCCTCATCACAGCTCAGCTCACCGCTCAATATCGGCGGTGAAGGATGTATTGGAAAATAGAGATACATTGCGGAAAAACCATTTCCATTCCAGTCCCGAGCCTGGCTGGCAAATGATGAGGATGGTTTATGGTATCGATACTTTCGGGGTTTTTCTTCCCCTCCACACCCATGCCATGCTTCGCTTCCACCCTTCAGATACGAGGCGAGGCGCCAGCCAGTCCACTTCACCCGCCCCGCCCAAACGTTGGAAGGCATCGGTTTGGTGAAGGACGAGATTTCTTCTGCCATTCTTCCATCCCACCCGGCGGTATGCGCTGTTCAATCGAGCGTTTGGGTATTTTCTCCCTTCTTGGTTGACATTTTGATTCCTTTCCTGTTTGTGTGCGGGCTTGTTTATTGTTCTCAGTGGTGGTAAGTGGCCCATAGAATCAACCGGGTCGGCCACAAAATAGAGTCCCTTTCGAACCGCTCTCGAAACCGCCGGACGAGAAATTCCTCTACGCCAGGGACCTTGCGGGTTTGCACAAGTTTGCACCGATCGAGGGTTCTCCCCGGAGCGGCGGCCCAATAACCCACAAGAGGGGTCAATTTTTGCTGTTCGACATGCTTGTACAGGGTGAGCTGAAGGAACCGATCCAAACCGATTCTAAAACAACAAACTATTTAATGGCAAAGGTCCGGCATAAAACTGATTGACGAACTGAAATGGGACATCGTTTGGCCGAGCAAGTTCTTTTGGTGTGGGTTTATTTTCTCTTGTTTTGTTTTACAATTGTGTCGAATTTATACTGAGTATTAAAATAACAATCACACTTTACAACCGAAGCTATGAATCTCATCAATCAGGGAAAGATTGCCAACACTAAAAGTGGCACCAGGGCTCATATGGATACATTGTTTGAAATAAAATTACAGCTAGTCCATTTCTATGTATATTGCTACTCTAATTCTTCATTCATTTGCCTTTCAAAATCGTATAATATATATTTTAGTTTCCTCGTGGTTGTTGTTTAAACTGTCGATTCAAACTAGCATTTTTGAAGAAATTAATCCATCCCCGTGGTTTTGTTTCTGTTTGTTCTTCCGATACCGCCAAACAACAAATGATCCTGCACACAAAGAAAGCCGACGCAAATATATGTCGTCTATTCAGTATATGGTACTTCCTAGACAAAACAAACGCGTTATTCTCAGGTACCAATCAAATAAAGTTCTAACTGTAAGGGCTATTGAAAATCCATTCCAAACCATTCCGTTGAATTCCATCAAGGCGAGAAAAATCATTCGTCATCAAACAAAGCCACCCTGTGCGGTTCCATAAAAGTTGGTTCCCCAAGGATCTGATTTGTGGAGCCGTTAGGTCGATCGAAACCCTTCTCCATTTCCTGTTTCCCCCCCCAACACCTTTCGGTGCGATCATGGAAAAAGGCCATAGAAGTCGTTGGGGACTTTTCAGAAAACCCTGTCCGCTTTGTTGCGTTTTGGTCCACGATTTGCTCCTTCAATGCACTTGTCCTTTCGCCGCGCAAACAACCACCCGACGTTTCGTTCGGGAAACCGGGTGGAAAAAGTGGGGCCTTTTCTTCCACCGGCGCACTAAGAGGAAGAGAATGGAAAGGGACGTCCGTAGCCGAGCGTTTGATCATTTGTTACACTCGCAACAAAACGCAACGGAAAAACGTGCTCCCCGGAAAAGGCGAAAAAATCCGACCGACTAGATTCTTGGGGCGAAATTGGGCCCGATGCTACACATGCACACACATACAAACACCCGACGTTCGGGAAGATAAAACGATTGACAAAGCATCAAAGGCAAATCGGAGGAAAAGCAGGAACATACAGAGGGGAGGAATGTTGATAGGAATGTTGTTGCGTCGCTTTCCACCGTGGAAATTATTCTCTGACCCAAAATCGGCACCAAGGGAACACTAATACTGCGCCTCCCGCGCTACCATCTCCCGTTGTCCATCGGAACCGATGGAATTCCTTCCATTTCGGTTCGGTGGATTATCGAAAACCCGCTCCCTGGCAACCGATGCTGCCGTGTCCTTTTTGCACTACAGCCGACTTTCCGATGTGGCCAGCTGGTGTGCCGAGCCGGGTAGTTCTGCGAAGCCTATTTGTCTGGATGTGAAGGAGTGCACACAGTGTGCAAACATAACAAGCTCGAACTACACGGAAGTAATTTCGTCCTTCGCAAAAGGGAAATGGCTGTCGCAGCGAGCAAGGGAGGAAGAGAGGAAGAAAGCAGGGTATGCGGAGAGACGGAAGGAGGCGATATTGTACACACAACCCGACAGCGGCGAGCCTCAAAATGATGCCTCCTGCGAAGACGACCGACGAGACGTCTGTTTCAACAAATTACAACCGCTCTCTGTTCCGCCTCCGCTGACCACAGCTGCCTTCCTCTCCCCGGGGCCAGTCCCACCTTTGCCAACCCAAACCACCCCCTACCCCCCTCACGACAACCCGTACCGGAAAAGGACGATTTGCTATTCCACAAGCCGCCCTCAAGCGAACAACGTCCGGCACGTTGAAGACGATCATCATTTCTCGCCTTAAAAACCACCGATGGGGTTGGGGGGGTCGGAGAAAAAAAAACCTCCCCAACGTTGGTTCGTTCGTTGGGGAGCCCATAAAGCTGGACCCGTTTTATGCCATTTGCTACGCCCCAACCATCTACGCCTGCATTGCTCCATGTCCTCGCCGTCACTTCATTTTCTCGTTATGTGTTATTTTCCAACGTGGCGTAACAAACGGCCGCTTGGTGGAAAGTACCATTTTTCCCTTTTTTATGCGCGCTTTTTTCGCTCTTCATTTGCATACCGGCTGGGGTGGAGCAAACGGGGGAGCGGAACAAACACATGTGTAGGAAATGACGATGCGATGATTACTTGTGGGTGGTTAGGGTGCGCCTGTGTGCCTATACGTTGCCCATTGGCTAGAGCACTGTCCCATAAAATGGACAGAAATGCGGCCGTTTGGAACCATGCTATCAAATGAGTTCAAACGGGCTTAACCCCCGGGGTCGAACTGTCCTTCCCTTTCGCTACCGAACCAACCATCCATCCGTTCGGTATTGTCACTTGATCCGGTTTCCTTCACACGCGGTGCGCGCCTTGAAACCTCGCAAAAGCCGCTTAAGCAGCCCATCGACATTTAAGGCTCCGTCCACCGTCTCCAACACCAGTTCAGTGCAATGTGTGGAAAAGCTTTCTAGTCGCTCGCCTCGAATCGGTTTTGATTAATCGAATTCCGCTGCGTTGATATTCAATAGTCTTCCCATCCATTTTTTTTCGATTTGTCTTTCTCCTCCACTGATTGCTCTGAAATGGACAACAAAAAAGGGAGGAAAAAAACAAACGTTTCTATCATGTTTCCACCGCATACCGGCCTGGCGAACAAAACATGCCCTTTAGCAACTCGGTTGCATCGATTACGGTGTCGATGTTACGCCGGCGGAGTTCCCGGAAAGCGCAACTCAACCTGTGCCGTATCAGTTTCATCGGTGATAAAGTGGTTCAATTTGTTGTCAACGGCGTGACGAAACACTCCTGCTGTGTGTGTGTTAAAGAAAAAAAGAAGGTGAAACTAAAGCGTCCAAAACAAACTCCCACCAAATAACAGCCAGAACCAGAAAACTATCCCAATCAAATGGAGTGCAAAAAAAACCCCCACCTGTGGACGGGTGGAGGAGAAAAGTTAATCTCACGTTAGTCACGTACAGCAGAGCTGATGTAATTTCCGTCGTCATGTGAAAATGCTCTCAACAGTTTGCACCCCGTATTGTTACTCTCTCCCTGTCCAACGCCTGCATGCTCCTTGCTCTGGCAGCTTCAAACCATCATTACGTTACAAAATCCAACCAAAGATCAAACGGTCCCTCCTCCGGTGACGATCCTGGGCCTCGGGGGGAAATTTGAGTTCCCTTGCACCTGGAAAATGCCACAGCATTTCCCGGCAGGACGACATGGTTTGCATCCGGCCACGGACAAAAACAAAGGACGAACCGAACGGCGGGAAAGCCGCAGGACAGTGTGCTCTGGTATCGCTTTTGCATTTTAATATCAAATCAAGGAAGGTAAACGGTTTTAATGGGCCGCCGTTTTCCGGTGTTTCCTTTTCGAGCGGTCATCTGGCGTCGGTCCCCCGTCGGGACAAAAAAGGGTGCCAGAGTTGAGAATGGAAAACTGTGGATGTGGATTCTACATAGCGTTTTTTTCTGTGTCGTTTCCTTGAGAAACCTTCACAAGTGGTTCCATTTTGGTAAAAGTGATTCATCACACCA
Source organism: Anopheles atroparvus (assembly GCA_914969975.1). Lineage (NCBI taxonomy): Eukaryota > Metazoa > Arthropoda > Insecta > Diptera > Culicidae > Anopheles > Anopheles atroparvus. The sequence continues at coordinate 51,731,711 of CAJZCY010000001.1, forward strand.
ATTTCTTACACACACCCGTGCTCGTTCCAGGCAGGATAAATCTTGCTCGTTCGCACGGTTGAGTGATCCTTACGATTATCATCTTAAGGGGTTATCATCATCTCCCGGGTCGCCTATCCACAAGAGGCATCCATTTGAATAATGGAAACGTCGATAACGATACGGCGTCTCGAATGGGTGTAATTTTGGTGTTTCCACTCGATTAATTTAGCTCTCCTCCTTTGTACATTGCATTCGAGTTGGTCACAATCACCTTCTCTGCGTTTACTTTTGCTCGTTTATGAGATCTTTCAACCTTTCATGCAACATGCCACAAGCAAGGATCAACGATTGAAGATAAACCCTGGAAGCTTTCAGGTCCCATCTTCATCACTGATGGTAGAGAGCCATTTTTCCTAGCAAAGAGTCAATTAGTTGACTCAACAGTGTGCAATGGACGTAATCGACAGCTTTTATAGATTACCGGATGATGAAGGAGCGACATCCGAATGTCCCTTTTGCTTTTTAACAATTTAAATGCACATTTCAACATAGAAGCTCGTGAAAAATTGTACATGTTCAGGAGAGAAAAAAAAAACCACTAGTGGACCATGCTTTGGAGTCTTCGGATCCTCGATCCTTTGCCCTTGATCCTAGGGTATGCCCTGTACAGCAGCGAACTCACATTAGCGGAATTGTATCGAAAACAATAACTCCGCCATAAATCCCCTATTCATCCTGCGAGGGATTTACAGGGTTACAGTATATGGCAGCATACTGGTGACCTGAGTTTGTGTAAACACTTCATTGCGTGCGGCGCTTGAGGAAGAAAAACAGGACATGACCGTAATGCACCCAGAACGTACCGAGGTTCTTCCGGATAGCCATTAGCTGGAATTAATGACGACCCGGCTCACTCGACCCGACATCTCTCTTTTGCTCGACACTTAGTGAGCTTCCAGCGATAGTCCCGGCCGTCTTTATTGGCTTTCCCGCCCGGTGACACCGGACACAACAACCCGTCGAAATGTAGTTCGTCCGATGGTTCGCTTAATTATCGAAACGAAACGCACGGCTCCGGGAGCGGAATAGTTTATCCGCCGCAGGACAAAAGGGGACGCTAGTTGTCGGTCCTTCGATGTCGGACCACCCCACTACACGTTTGATGTATTCTCGATTTTGTTGTGCATCCGAAAACCATCGGCCGCAGTCGAACTGTGTTTACTTATTCATGTTTTCTGGGGAGACTATCGTTCTTTTTATGTTGGAACGAAATTCCAATTTGACTAGAGTGGCGTGGAGGCTCTTTTGAGGGTTCTCCCCGTTGTCGCTTTGGCGCATCGGGAAGAAAGAAGTCGAGCTGAATGAATCGTCGGACCGTCGTTGGTTTGATCGGTATTCCTTCGTCTGTATTTTTTCCATTCCATGATTGAGAAGTCAACCTTAGGTTGGACGTGAAAAACATCATTTCATTTAATTCAAGCAGACTATTTTTTTATCTTTAACTTATTCTCAACATAAACCAAATATACTCATAGCACATTTAAGCCAGAGGTTTTCTCTTCTTCTTAGGGAGAAGCCAAAGATTTGCACGTGTTGATCTTGTTTGCAATGTGAAAAATCATTTGCACAATCCGAATAGCTTCGTGTGCGCATTCTATGCCTTCGAATTGCATTAGGTTAGGAGTGTTAATTTAAATTTTCCTTCGTACGTACGATTCCGCGGCCAAAAGGATGTAAAGCGGTACCTACATAATTGATGCCCGTTACTTGAGCTCGTGACGGCCGGCAAATTACACTCCAACTCCATGTGCATTCTGGCACGTATTTGGTCCCTCGGCTGCACGGTGCCGAAACTCCCAGAAGCCGAATTTTAGTACCCCGGGATTCGGAAATGAGATAAAACCTACCAAGGTAGGTCTTCCGCATCGTCGTCGTCGTCGTACGCGTTTCCGTTTAGTGCTCACGCAAAACTTGAGTAAAAAAAGCTAAAGCGGGCCCAATTGGTGTGAGGCTCTGTAAACGTTGTTACATTTTATGATTTAATCCTTGCGAGTTCTTTGTGCAGCCCCCTCCACAGCTCCACATGATAGCGGGCGGGGAAGGCCCACGCATGAGTTTCGCATAATTCTTCCATTGGCCTCCGCCTTACTTCCCCTGCTGATTTGTAGCTGGTCTCCGTGTCGTCCGTTTCGTCCGGGTGAACAAAAAACACACTCGACGACACGAATTCCCGGTAAAAAGGATAACTGCCGCAAGCCGAGGAGGACGAAAAAACTCAAACAAAGAACTGGTTTGGACACATACGATGGAAGGGGGAGGGTAGGTGTGTAAATGGAGCGCGGTGTGTTCGTGGAAAAGCACGTTTATTTACCTTTTTGCTTCGCTGGTGGTTCGTTTTTTTGTTTTTGCGGTACGTCGCCGGCGTTCGTTTCCGGTGATACCGCTTTTCCGGGGTTTTCCACTTTTCACGCCTCAACAGCTCTTTTTCGCATTAACGTCAAATGAAGATTCTCGGAAAATAATTCTTCCTTTTTTGCTGTTCCAGTACACTCTAAACATACACTTGCCGTATGCCACAAAAAGTGCAGTCCACACGCAAACCGGAGTGGGACGCTCGCTAATTCACTGGAAAGGACACGCCATGGACATTATATTCACCTTTTATTCACTGACATTACTTAGTATTTGCATCAACAATGGCGCACTCTTGGATTAACCTTCCGCAAAGCAAACACTCGCTCGGGTGCATTAAATCCGTTTCGCATAAACTAATTACATAATTTAGCACTGTTCACTCGCAATGCAGAGAACCGCACTGATTTCTACAGGGGAATACACTGGTTTTTTCTTTAATTTTATTAAACACACACCGAATTCATGAATGGTTTTTTAATGAATTAATTATGCTGCAACTAAAAAAGATGCCCGCTCGAGCATGTGCAGCTCCGTGCAGTGTCGTTGATTTTTCCGTGTAAACGTCTGCGCCGCTCGACAAAGAATGCGGCAGAGTCAAGCTGCGTGAGCAGAAACGTCCATTGTTGCCAGCATCAAAGTGAATTGGAGCTCGGCGTGATTCGTAAAATGAGATGCTTATGATGAATGTTCCAGCTGGCATTGTCGGAATGGCTCGTGTGTACGTGTGCGAGATGATGAATGCGAGATGTAGACTTGGCGCGGTGTGGAAAATGTCACACGTAGAAGGGATAAAAGCTATGCTGTGAGTCGCGGCCCTGGCGGGAACACATGCAGTGGAGCAGGCAGGCGCGCGAGTCTCTGAAGCTGCTCCGCATGGTGCAGTGTCAAATTTCCGATTGTTTAAACGAAATCACGTAACGTCGCGCTCGGCTCCCGATTTCCCCGGTGCAGGCCCCGGTGCAGCTTCTCCATTACAATCCAGAGGATGACCGACCGTGTGGCGAAAGCAGTTGAATTTTAAAACGACCACACTCACATCACACAACTTCCCTCACAATAGAACCTTTCCCATTCGGTTGCCTCATTTACATCTTCGCTATTTTAACCCACCGTAAACGAGGGTTAAACCCTGAGCGAGGCAAACCGTTCCGCGGCGGTTGCTGCTGACTTTTTTAATCGCAGCAAACCGCAACCGGCCCCAACGGATACGCCAAACCTAGAGCTGCTAAACTTTTGCCCACACTGTCCGCAAACCACACAATAACCACCCCCTGCCACCCACTGCGACTGAAACAGACTGCTTTGTTCGTTCTCGGATGATTATGAGATCAGCCTCGTCGTTTGTCAACAGCTCCCTAGTTGGTTTAAAATGTCGCACAATGTTTCAATATTGTTTAAAAATTCAAAATTATCCGCAAAGCTGTTTAAAAAGGATAAGTTTTGTAAGTGAATTACAAATCTAACGCAACTATGTTTCTCTTTCATTCACCGGCAAACTTTGGTCATGAATTTGGTTCACACTGAACAGGAGTTTAAGTTTGGTTTGGGATGCAGAATTTCTAAGCCCAGGAATTTGCCGGAGGTTGTTGGAACCGACGCACGTTTTTGTGTGGCGGTGGCTTGTCTGGCGATTCTGTTGAGTTCAGGCGGTAGGAGGGGAGCCGGTCGCCTAGCAACTTCACACAAAGCGTACATGAGGTAGAATTTGGAACTACACCGGCGCAACCGAATGTCTCACCATTTCACACGAGTATTTTGTTCTAACCACTTCGCCAGGTAGTGGCACATCAATGGCCGAGCGAGTGACAACGACAGACAGGACGAACCTGGTGCGACTACTACGCACGCCGAGCGTAGACTGGCACTTGCGTCGCGTTGCTACGTGGTAGTAGCGTCCTTTTTTCGGCCAGTGCACACACACCGAGAGTGCCGAAAGTTCGCCACCCGTCAACTGGAACCGGCACAGCACTGCGAAGGCGTCCGGATGGATGTGCACTGAGCTTCCTCCTGGGTGCGTGCTTAAAGGGCTCGGTCGGCGTCCTTTCAGCTTCGGCCCGGACTCGGTCTCGGATGTTCGTGCCAGTCGGGCATATTATATTTATGAATGAGGGGGAACTGTAGCCGCGATACCCTCACCGTTCCCTCAAGCGGCATCGTGTGCCGAGGGCCGACAGCGTGAACAAATTTTGTATCGCGTGCGCGTGGGTTGTCGGTGCGCATGTGCCCGAAATTAACACCCCTACTATGCAATGACAAACGCCACCAGCATCAGCCAGCCGGTGACGGGGACCTGCAGCCAGGACCGGTCGTCCTTTCGGTGTGCACACACAAGGAGGGTTCCGTGGCGCGTGGCTGCGATGCGTTTTGTGGCGCTTGAATGGTTCGCGTTGAAAACCCCAACAACTGGGCCACGCATGGTTCGCCAGACTCGGCGACAACTGGCTCGATGGTGGTCTTGATGAGCTAAGGATTTTTCACTCGGCACATGGTTTCACCAATGTGAAGATATTCGAACGGTGGCGTGGAAGAGTAAAATATTCGATGTCCTGTTCAGAAGGATTAAGAAAGAGGAAATGAAATGGTTTATTAATACACAAAGATATTGTTTAGGGACATCATTAAAGTTAGTTTTCAGATGTTCAATTTAAATTCCGCAACATGGGTACCCATTTTCTGGTTACCCTTCTGGTAGTGGTGTAAGCCATAACTTTCCAAGTCGAAACCCGCAACAAGTGTCCCAAAAAGAGACAAATGGCACTTTCTTGCACTTGTCTTTCCGCGGGCAGGCGGGTGTCCATAAAGCGTTTGAAGTACATATCCTTGAGGTACATCCTCTTCTTCGCACCTTCTAAGCCGTCAAAAGTCCCAAAAAAGGACACTAATGAATTTGGGGTTTGGGCACCAAGCAAAACATGAAAGATCTTTCGACGAAGAAGTTGCCGAAAGAAAAAAAAAACAACCACGAAACAAAGCACGAGATAACATAAAGCTTTTCTTTCCCCCCGGTTCCGTATACCCGAGGTTTTGCATGGCCCCCGTCCAAAGGGACGCGTCGAAAGGCTGAAGTCAAAGTGTCCTGACTTTACCGCTTGTATACTGGGTAAAATGAACTAGCAACTCAAAAACAGGCGCACACTTCAAACTGTGCGACCAACTGGATAAAATTAATGGAAGCGCGTTTTCCGCATCCCCGCCTCGTCCGTTACGGATGTTTTGTTATTCTGCTTCACCGGACTGTCGAAACCAGGGGGCGCGCGCAAACGTTGGAGACGCTGGTGGACAGCGTGAAGCTTAAAAGTCTGACCGAGATTTTCCTTTTTCGCACTTCAAAAGGAGGAAGAAGCGTTCCATTGTGCGTGATTTGCAGCGCCCAACCTTTTTTGTTCGCTTCATTTGAGATTTGCAAAGTTTGAACTCATCAGATAGTATACACATCGGAGGGCTTACAGGCTTTCGAGATTCACGATTTTGTTTTTTGTTTTTTTGTACAAAACACAAGCACGAACAAAAGCTTGAAAACAATGTAGGAGCATGCATAGAACCATCCAGCCATGAACATGAAAGTATGCTTTCATGTTTATGTTTTCGCTTCTAGGAAAAAAGAATTGACTGTTGAGAAAAAAGGTAGGAAGCAGCATGCGATTCTTTTCCTCATAAAATGAAGGAGATAATATTTCCATACGGTATGAAAAGGATTCACTTTCACTTGAAACTTAAGACATTTTGTAGTTCGGTGGAATTTTGTGATCAAACTACATCTGTTTTACATCTACATCTGATTCTATTAAATTACCTAAATTACAAAAAAAAACAATGTCAAAACCTATCCTGATGGCGGAACACAAGCCATTTGTCGGTTTGTTGAAAAAACTGGTTTCGAAAAAATATGTCTTGAGTTTTGTCCCGAAACCAATTTTGCAAACCGGTTCTCGGAAGTGGGATATTTGAGAAAATCACCCTATTTTAGTGTAAATCGGTTCAAAACTACCGGTTATGAAACATATCGTTACAGACGTCAACAAAACAATAATAATCACGTTTTTTAGATAGTGCTGGGTATTTTACGAACCAGCTCCAGCTGAGTCTAGGCCGTATGCGGCCTGATCCAGAGATTCCAAATTAATGGGACCAAACAATTCAAACCCAGCATATATAGATGTTTTGCTTTTTCTGACTATTAAAGAAACTCCAATCCAGAATCAATCTGAAAAATAAACAAATTCCATACACTAATTAGGATATTTGATTCCGTTCCGGTGAACCTGTAGACCACCTTTTCCCGGAAGTGGGTGCAGATTCTCTTTAGAAACGGATTGTTTCGGATCGGTAGGCGTTCCGTGGAACTGTCAATTCTGATGTAAATATAAACATCCAATCAAAATGACAAGAGGTGATTTTTGGTGCAATTTTCATAAACACATAAACATTTTCATCATGTCCGAATATAATAGAGCGAAAACGAGTAAATTGGTGTTGAAGGGAGAAAGTTCGAAGTATGGTTAACATTAGTCGCTTAAAAGAAGCAAGTTAAACTTTATGTTGTGTTTCTTTCTCTTCAGAGGTACCAAACGCAAACATAAAAAGGATAAGCATGAAAAAAAGGCGAAAAAGGCGCTAACCGTGGACACGGACGCAGTGAAGCATGGCGGGTGGTGGATGGTTACGAAAACCACCGATATTACTAGTTCTATCGCTCTGCAGTTCGACAAACAGGCCTACGTAAAGGCGCTGGACAATGGCCTGTTCACGCTCGGAGCGCCGCACAACGAAGGCGACCCTCCGGATCCGGAGGAAATCTTCAGTGCAGTGTTGATAAACGAAGAAAAAGTGGCGTTCAAATCCGGCTACGGAAAGTACCTGAAGGTTGAGAAGGATGGCATGATAACCGGGCGCTCGGATGCAGTTTCGGCGTTGGAACAATTCGAACCGGTGTTCGATCAGGGCAAGACTGCACTGCTGGCCGCCAACGGATGCTTCGTGTCGGTGGATCCAGAGGACGATGCATTGGTAGCCATCAAGAAAAAAGTGGGAAGCAGTGAGGTTTGCGTGATTCGCAGCTCTTCTGACAGGGAGGACATTTCCAACAAGGAACTACCGATGGAAGAGTCTGGCGATTTGGATCAGGTTGAAATCAATTTCGTGTAAGTTTATGCAGCATACTAGATGTTCGGAAAAGAGGTGACAGAATATTACATGCTTTCACATATCGTTACAGGAAAAAGTTCCAGAAATTTCAGGACAAGAAGCTGCGCGTAAGCAAAGAGGATACGGTTTTGCTGAAGAAAGCGAAGGACAGCGGAACACTTCACGAAGCATTATTGGATCGTCGAAGTAAGATGAAGGCCGATCGTTACTGTAAATGAAACATCTTCTAGATAAGGGATGCGATTGAAATAAAAACCTCTTTAAGACTTCATTTTGATTTATTCAAGATAGTTTGGACTTTTATTATGCGTATGGTTTCGAGCATCGGATGATAGTAGTTCGTTTGTTCTGTTTCTCCCTTCCTTTCATTCTTTTTAATTAGAGTTATTGTGAGTATAGTGGTTGGTTGGTTGTGATAATATTGATGTTTTTTTTTTTTTAATTTTGCCATAAGACATGCGATTAGTTTAATTTTGAACCAAAACGGTTTCAAGACAGTCAACCTGTTTGCTAGGGTGTGCCTCTATCGGTATTGTTTGATTAGTTTTTTCACTTCCTTTTGACCATTCTCGCTAAGCACAACCAGTACGAATTGCTTTCTGCCTTTCTTGGTTATTTGGGTTGTGAAACGTTAGTTCGAACGCAATGAGACGTCGTCATATTATAAATATTCTGTGGAATCTAAACACTGCATCCATTTCAGGTATCAGGACAAGCAGTGAAAGAAGCATTTATAAAAATTATATAGCCTGCCCGTTTTAATTGTTTCTAGCAACAATTTTATTTTCTGCTTTATTAACCTGCAATTCATTGATCACCCCTATTTCTCCATCTGCCGCAGTTCATCACTGTTTGTTTTACCTTTAGTCTTTTTCCTGTCCCTAGTTTTACTTTAAATTTGTTAGTATAGCGCGTTGGGCATTGTTCTCTCGTGTCCTTAGCATTTGGTTTGCTTTCATCAAACAAAAGATTGGTGAAACAGGGCATAGATTCTATAAAATTCACGTCATTTTTAAACTGACATTCGCGCCGAGAACCTGCTGGAAATGGCAGACCAGATGTCAACCTTTGTGCAGCTGGAGGTGATTGTGCCGTAAGTGGAAGTCGTTCACGGAACACGAGTCACGGATGCATCCTTATTCTTCCGGTCGTGCGTAGCTCACGCATTTTTCTTTTCCGTTAGTCCATTACTTCCACATGTGGTTTGATTTTCGTTTTTCTGCTGGTTTGGGTTCGCTATCCATTTCTTCTGATGGTTTACTGTTTCGCTGCTCTTATTCTATCGGCGACAAGTTGATCGACATCTAGTACAGCAGGCCTCAGCTAATCGTTGGTTGAGCTCGTAATTGTCTTAACCATTCTACAAACTCATCGAGCATTACGGGCCCTTGGGAAGGGGGAGGGGAAAAGAGAAGAGAGTTGAGAAACATGCACCCAAGGGAGTTGCTAAATCACCGTTAAACTTACAGGCGCCATCTACGTCATAGTTTGTAAGATCGTTGGAGATAGTACGAGAAAATTCTAGAATATTACACCACTGATCTTTGTTGATAACTTTGTACTTGGACTGTTCTAGGAACTGGGCGAACTGTGCATACAGTGGCCAATGTTTCCCGAGCAGCAATTGAAGCATCGCTTTCGCTGTTTCAATATCCATACTACGCTGGTCTTTATCCTGCAGGAGAGAAGGGACAGATTTACATCAATGAAACAAAATGAAATGAACTCAACTCTTCACATAACCATCCATTGGCTCACCCTTGCAAAGTCATATGCATATCTGTAGATGATTTTAAAAGTGTTTGGGTCGTTCAGAAGGCTTCTCAGATGCTCTAGCTTGCACTGCACCTTTGAAGCGGTGTCGCACTGCAGGTCAGTCAGTCCCTTGAGCCACTCGCTCTGCGTGAAGAAGCCCATCTGTTTGGCCCCCATCTTGTACGCTAACACGAGCATCGCCACGTTTTCCGGTTCAACGCCAATGTCCTCGCAAAACTTCTCCATTCCTTCCGGACCTAAAACATTGCAAAAGATTCGTTAATTGTGCTCATCAGCAAAATTCCCTCAACGAAACTATTAGCCAGCCAACACCAACATGTCTCACCCTCGCCCACCTTACCCCCCTCCCCTCCCCTCCCTATCATCTGTTGCTCTAAAATTAGACCCGTTGTTTACCGCGTTTACTGATGGTCAGACCGCGGGAACACAATGCATACGATCTTGTGTATTACTTAACACCTGCCGTTGTCGACGGAAGGACCCTTCCGATCGTACTCACCTAAAGTGTCTGGATCATCTGGCGTAGTGTACTCCCGGAACCAGGTGAGGCATCGTTTCTGACTGAACGCGTCGTCCGTTTTGCTGTAACGTCGTGAGCTGTAATGAGCCGGCGTTTAACACGCAGGAAAGGCGAAACAATAAAAAACACATCAATTGCTGCGCTTCTTCCCATCTCTAGCAACGCATTGGTTACATTCCGTCACCCATCATTGCACACTAGATTATGCTGTTACGACCGGGAAATCAAACCAAGGCATGAAAACACCACTGATTTCAATCGGCACTTTTCACATCGACATTCACCACTACTGGACACGTCTCAGGGCACGCGAAAGGTAAAATATCTGTTTTGATCTCGACTTGAAGAAAAGCGCAAGCCACGGTGATTCGTCCACACCGTCTGGTAGACAAATAGATGGCAAACATCAGATGGAAAGCATTCGCCCGCTACAGGCCGTGCCTGTGCTAAAAATATCGCGTTGTTCTTTTTTTAAAAAAAGATGCACTAGACACACAGCTTCCCACGGCGTACGACATACGGTGACTCGTAGTTCGATTTTGGATGGGAAGAAAAATTAAGAACCTCCCAAGTCCGGTAAGCGTGAACATGATCGACTTAGGGCAAATAAGAGTATGCCACTGTCTATCACATGAGGTACGTCCGGTACGACGGAACAAGATGCAGGGGTTATTACGAATGCTTCCGGGATTGAATTGATTCTGATACGTATAGTCCATACTTCTTCTCCCAATGACGATGGCATATGTATGACTCACTCACTTTTGATAACTATTTCGTTGCCTTTTTGTAGACTGTTGGTCGTCTTCACTAGGCCTCATGTCTATAGCGTGACGACGTTTGCCTCTGGGCATTTGTAATCTCTCTATTTTGGAAGCGTGCTTGCCCGCAAGATGAGTGTTGATGGAGGAAAAGGTCTTCCGGAGACACCGTTACAGCTGGAGGTAGCACAAATATCTGTTTCGCTCAGCCGCAGCAAGCTGGAAGAGCAATCCAAGTATCTACAAAGCAGGTATATCACTTCAAACTTCGATATCGCGGTCCAGTTTGGCTCGTTCCCTTCGCTTTGGCCACCACCTTCTACTTGCTTATCTGGAACAATCAGTCTTCTTTAACACCGTTTTCGGTACGATTTCCCGGGCGAACGGGGGTCGAGCGAAGAAGTCAGACGAACACTATCAACCGGGCCAGCTGATTGAACTAGAAAGCAAAGAAAGCAAAGAAATGAGAGAGAAAAGAAACATTATCACTATGCAATCGGTGCAAAATCGATACTAGAACGTAAATCAATAATTATGTTACACGTCGATACAATTCGGCTACGGTTTTGAAGTATCTAGAAAAGGGTGGACACGGATCTTGAATGTTTTCAATTAGTACAGGTTGATTTGATTGGTAAGCAGTTAACTATGCTAGCTTTTAAAGCATTCTGAAGACGAAACGCTGGAGACCTCATCTATGGACGGTTGCGGAAAACGACGTAGCGCATCGATACGATTACAAAGAGCACATCAATCTGCACTGCTTACCGTTCAATCTTCAAAAAGAGTATTCTAAAGCACAAACTACTATGTGTGCAATTCCAAGTGGATTAGCAAAATATAATTGTTTAGTTTTCCCGTGGATGCTTCATGTACTGCTCGGCTACTGCTACTGCTGCTGCTGCTGCTGCTGCCTGCGCTGTTGCTGCGACTGACAACGATGGTTAATGCTATTTGGTTTTTAACGCAATGAAATCGCGGTAGCGAACATCTAGCAGGTGGTAATCATCACATTATTGTATGCCCCACAACAGTAAAGTGTACAGTTGTTGCAGTCAGAAATTATGTTTGTTGGTACGGTCCCTTTTTCACTGAACTCCACGAACTGATGCAGGATGAGTGATTGATTCCAGTTGTACGGTAGTGTTGAGCGTTACGCGTAGAACCCGTTCGTGGAATAGAGAATTGATGATATTCCGGACCTCCTTGCTAACCGGTTCGCTTTCGAAAAACCAACTGTTTATATTTTAAACCAAAGACATTTGATCGTTAAAATCCACGATTGAGTGCATTTGTCCAACGGGCACAAATTGTTTCCTATATTCCTGTTTATGCGATGTTTCTAAGTTAAACGGAAGGTAAAATATTCATCAGCCTAGGCCACCAAACCTCAGCTATTCTTATAGTTCGTTCTCTTTTCGTAGTTCCGGATCGTTTATAATTTTAGGCCAACAGTTGTTTTGGCGTTTCCGTTATCGATTATATTTTTGAAAAAAAATGGATCAATCGTCTGATTACTGACTGATGCAATCAAGTGAAGCACAACATTTCACTGGGCATAATCAATACAAAAGATCAAAAATTATGTTTTCCAGATAGATTGAAAACAAACACGTGTTGGCCGCTTAGAGCGTGTCGTTGGTCCAATTTGAACATCGACGAGGGAAAGAGATAGAGTGAGAGAGTATGCGAAACGGAGCAAGTTTGGGTTGTCAAACATATTGAAAGTTTACCTGCCGACAAACGCGAAAGATTGTGTGCGATGGTGGATGCTACCCGAGCACTTTGTTACCTGTGTTTTGCGCTTTAGTGAACGACTCGTGTTAAAACATAACGCAGTACTCCTGACCGCCTACCTTACACCCGAATTATTAAACGAAATAACTACCCCGGCGGCACGCACTTTGTTCTTTGCGATGAACAAAGTCACAAATCCACCAAGGACCGTTAGCAGCGCAACGACTGAGAAGGAGTATAGTTCGTCGTCGGAAGAGGACGGTTACCTTTCGCCATACAATGGCTCGGACGATGGGACCGTTCCGTTCACAGGTGTGGACGGCAGCCTAATGGACGAGATGCCACCGTTTTCTGCCTTCTCCCTGTCGCCGTCGGCTCGGTCACTATCGCCGATCGAAATGGAATCGTTCGAAGCGTCGCTGCCCTCATCACCTCACTCACGAAGGGATTATATCGGATGCAGCACACCTGTTTACAACACGCCTCCCACCAAGCCGCACCACGTGGATATCAAACAATCTGCAGAGGGGTTTATTTCGCTGGACGAAATTCATGCCCGTATCGGTTTAACGCCGCCTGATGTGAATGGCAGCCGGAGTCGCCTAAACTTAGAAACCATTTTCGAAGGCGTGTTTCTGGAGACACCACCAAAGAAGGAGTTCCAGTCGAAGGGCAATCTGTTACGCCGATCCATTAGAAACCGTGCACTACACTGCGAAAAATCTGAACAAAAGGAAAATATTTCATGACCGATGCTGTGTTCCTAACATTTAAGAGTAGCTATACTTTTTGTTTCTGTAAGGATTAGATCAACCTTTAGAAACTGAAAATTGCCATAGTATAAGCGTTGGGATGATTGGATTTCAAAGAGAAGACGAACGCCACATTCATATTATTAAACATTCAGTGCATTCCAAAAAATCGGATGCTGATTTAAGATTTTAGGTAGGCGTGTGTTAGTTGAATTTGAATAAAAATCCTAGTGCACTGTGGAGTGCAATAACAGTTGCCGTACCAAGATTCATCCATTGGCTTTGTGGGTGAATGTGTGTAAAACCGAAAGAACATGAGCAGCTTTACTTTGGAAGGTACCTTTAACATTTATCAGTTGAACGGTTGGGAAATGTTTAAATTATTCCTGGTTTATCTCGCTTCGTTATTGCAGGGTACAAGGTGCTGGAGTTGATTGGCGAAGGAGCATTTTCGAAAGTGTATCTGGTGAAAGACCGGAAACTGGGAAATTATTATGCGGCCAAACAACTTCAAGATAAATGCGAGAATTTGGATGATACCACGTTTGATTCGGAAGTGAAGCTGATCAAAACTGTCCCCAGCCATCCCAATTTGGTGAACATAGTTGGTCTAGTTCAGTAAGCTTACGTGATTTGTTACACAAATTCGGTTTCAGTTGCCACTCCTAGCCCCGGTTTGTGTCTACTTCTAGCGCCAACAATTGCCTCACGCTCATTATGGACCTAATGGATATGAGCTTGTACAACTTAATGGAGCGGAGGCATAGTGCGCTTTCGGAAAGCCGCGCCCGTCGAATTCTGCTGCAAATCGTGTGTGGACTTGAGCATCTCCACCGGAACGGAGTATTCCATCGTGATATAAAGCCGGAGAACATACTGATAAAGCATGTACATGGGCTGCACGGAAAAGTAAGGAAGACTTTAAGCGGAATTGCGGAATGGAATTTTTTATGGATGAGAAAAAAAAACTCAAATTTCCTTGACGTTGAATTTCAGGAAATTGTACGACTGGGCGACTTTGGAACTCTTGAACGGATTGATGCTCCAAAACCGTACACGCCGTACATCGCGACGCGCTGGTATCGAGCACCGGAATGCCTTCTTACGGATGGCTACTACGGGCCCAAGATGGACATCTGGGCCTTGGGCTGCAGTTTCTATGAAATGGTGACCCGTGAGCCCCTTTTTCCCGGCCGTGGTGAAGAGCACATGCTCGAATTGATTCACGATCTGCTCGGAACGCCATCAGAAAGTTTATTAAAAAAATTCAAAAAAAATCCAGAACTAACGAACTTTAAAAAACGACTTCCGCAAGATTTCCGCCATTTGCTCCCGACCCTCAGTGCGGGTGGGATTGCTGTGATGAAGAAAATGATTGCCTATCACCCGAACCAACGTATTTCTGCAAGCGATCTTCTAAATCATATGTATTTTAGTGATTTAACGTAAGTTGCATGTCATGCTAGCTGGACGCAGTTTAATGTCTTAAAATTTTACAACTTTGCAGCAATCTCAGTAGGCGGAAGAAATTGTCCACATTTTCCCAGAGTGTGCAAAGCCTCAACGTCGGAGCGAAGCGAAAGGAATCAACTAAGAATTTTTCATTTGCAAGAAAGGTAATAGAATATGGCGAAACGTCTTGCACAGGTTGGCTGGTATCTATGATGACTGTTTCTACTTTTCCAGGTTAATTTGCGTTCCCGGGATCCATCGGTCTGGAGTGGCGACAGTGGTGTGAGCGGAGCCACCTTCCATCGCCTCTCGATCGAAGATCAAACGAAAAGAAAACGAAATCTTGAACGCATGTGGGGCATGACTGATGGGCCGGAGAAGCGACACCTGTCGCGGCAGATCTGCCACATTCCAAGGGTGGCTAAACATGAACTGCAATGAAAGAAAAGTAACGGAACTTGCGTGCGGCCAAATTAAGAATGTTGGAGGAATGGAGTTTGTGAAGACACTTATTTCATAGTAAACACTATACTATTTAATTGATCAGCCATGTTTTCCCCTGAAAACTACACGCACGATTTTAAAATTATTCTTATACGCTATTGGTACGTCTTCTCTGTGCGTTTGGCCGTCGTCCACTACATGATGCTGAATCCCTCTCATGACTCATGGCTATAGTCAGGTACAACGTGTTGTTATGGGACTAAACTCTCTTTCCATTTCCTCAAACCCTTAGTCTGTACAGTTCATCAGCGGAACATGTTCTTGTTTTAAGTAGCTCTCGAACCTTCGTGCTCAGGGGTGCTACTTGTATCGCGAATATTAAGTACACTTGGGGTCCTGTCCTTTCCTTTTCGCTTTTTGCGGCGCCTGTTTTTTCTGTTCGTTCTTTTTGTGGCACTTCGTTAGGACGTTACCATCAGCTGCTCCAGGTCGTCACGGTTGTTCAGCTTAATCCTGAGGAAGCCGGGATTTATTTCGACATATCTGGAAAAAAGGGGGATGGTTGAAATTGTACAGTCGTTCGAACAACCGTGGAACTGAACTAGTTAAGGTATAATTTACCTAATATTTTTCACCCTCAGCAACGCCTTCACACGTTGTTTGATGATCGGTTTGCCGTCGGCTGAGTGTAATCCGCGACCGGTGATAATGTACAGGGTCCTAAAGCGCTGCTGTGACTTGAGCAACTTCGAGGCGTGCTCGGCGAGGAACATCTCCAAGCAGCTGAGGGCTTCCTGCGAGTGGAGGTAGTGCAGATCCAACACCTCTTCGTTGTTCAGTTTCAGCTTGTGCACCTCCATGATGCAGTTCGAAGCTCTGGTGTTGTACATGTCGATCTTGGTCTTGTGCAGGCGTGCAATCTGCGAGTAATAGTCGGCCAGACCGGGCACATTGCGCTGGATCGCCGCCCGCGCCTTCTCGTGGCACTCGTTCTTGAGGTCCAGATGGTGCTGGGCCAAGTTGCGACACTCTTCGGCGGTGATGAGATGGAAATTGATTGCCTCCTCCCCGGAGAGACTGGGTGAACTCGGGGCCGGCGACGCGAACGAGGGGCAGCTGAACAGGTCCACCAGTTTCTGCTTCTCAGACTCGGCCCGTTGCTTTAGCAGTTCCTCCTTCTCTTGCATCTGGCGTCGCACCGTCTCCGGGATGGAGGCATTCAGCACCTGCACCGTTTCGTCGAAGCGGTTGTTGTGTGCGGCGAGGATCTGTAGCAGGTCGGCACTGTTCACCTGGGGGAACATTTGCTGCAGCTTCTGCTGGGACAGCTGCTGCGCGAGATCCTGCGGGACGGACTTCTGCCAGGTAGCGTTCGTTTCCTTTTGGTACGCGGCGAGCGCTTCCTCCATTTCGATGATGTCCTTGAGGTTTGGAACGCCCGAGGGATCCTGCGGTTTGAAGAGGGCCGGATATTTCTGCTCCGTGTCCATGAGGCGCGCCATTCGGGCGTCCTCGCGCATGTTGAACAGTTTCTCCTCCTCGCTGTAGCTGTACATCGAGTCGAGGAACAGCAGATACAACTGTTCGGCCATTTCCGTGGCCATGAAGACACGCGTGCGCTCCGCTAGGATGGTATCGAGCTCGAGCGATTTGGGGCAGTGTTTGTCTTTGAATATTGAATGCAATTGCTGCACCAGCTCCACCCCGAGCCGTAGCTCTACCACCTCACTGTCGTCGGCAGCCTTCTCGCCAACTTCCGTTTCGCCATCTAACAGGTCATCATCGACGGTCTGGTTGGCAGGGACAATTCCTCGGGCGAGCCGGAGCTTTTGAATGTGCTGAGAGAAATGCTCATTCCCCAGCACGAAGCGACCCTCTATTTCCTTTTTCACCGCAATCGTACCATCTCGCTGCGCTTGTCCACGGCGAATCGTTTCCCGGGGCGATTGTGTCGAGCTGGGCGTGGAGCAGGACAGGGCATCCATTTCGTTTTCGGCTTCGGTCGCCTCGGGCACCGGCTCGTTGAGTGCCTTCGTCGCTGCGGCATCATTACAATTGCACTCCAACAGTCCCCATCTACTGTTTGCTTCCTCCACGCCTTCACCACTACCCACGCCAAGATGCGCCCAGGCGGCGGTGTTTTCAAAATTCTCGTGCTTTTGCTCCTCGAGCAGTAAATTGGCCACCCAATCGCCATCGCCACTGCACTTCTCGAACAGGTCCCAAAGGTACGATACCGGAACCTTCGGGTAGAGGTTGCAGATTTCCGAGAAACTCGCATTCTCGTTCGGACAGCCGCGCCGATGTTTGACCATTGCGATAGGCTTTTTGTCAGTCTTTTTCGACCCTTTTTCCTTCGCTCCTTGAGATGGAATGGCGGTGGGGGTCGGCTTAAGCGATTGCTCCTGATTGCTGATGCTCTGTGGATGCTTTACACTGGACAGCAGGAACTCCGTTATCGGTTCATAGCTGGGGTTCGGTATGCGCTGTGGTCGCGCGTCTGCCTCGGTGCTCTGCATCGTCGCCGTACTGTTGCTCTTTTCCGCCAATGGCCCGCCGGAGGTTTGGCCCCAGAATTGATGGCTTTCGGTGTCGTACGGCTTCCAGTTGGAATCCGACTTACGCCAATCTTCTGTGAAGTCCCAGGAAAAATTTTCCTCCTGGCTAAAGCCACCGACCGCATTTGCTTCATCTCCTTGCTCCATCGCTTCCCCTCGGCTGGGTGTTGGTCCTGTTTGTCCCTCACGCGGAGGTTTCGGCAGTGGAATCGTCGCCAGATTGACCGTTGGCCCGTTTGGGTTCCCGGTGGCAGTGTCATTCTTGCTTTGTCTCATCGCATCTTCCCATTCGTCCACCCAGTTAGCTGACTGCACGGACCTATCTGGACCGGAGCTTGTCTGGGGGCTTGCGAGACGATCGTTTTCCGGTGGAGAGGAGATCAGGAGATCTTGCGCTCGTATGGGATAGTGCCGCATTTTTGGTGGAATGTACAGGGAATCTTCGAGTTTGCACAAGCGGTACAGTTCTCTAACGTCCGTTAGCTTTTCGTAGTTCTGAAGCATCATTTTAATCTTCGGTTCCGGTACCCCGTGCGTGTTTCGTATCGCCAGGCTGCGACTGTTGTTCCTCCAGTGTGTCACGGGTTCCAGTATCTCCAAGTGGTACCCGTGGTCGGCTGCAATCTGCACGTACGGATACATTTCCCACAGCCGTATGTTGGTATTGTCCACCACGATCGGACTCCAGCCGTCTCGTGCTTTCGCGAGAACATTTTTCTGGTTGAACCGATGAGCAGCATCGAGGCCATCTGGCTGGAATTTGTACTGCCCGTTGATCACAAAGTAATCATCCGCGCTAAAAATATGATTACGATAATCTCCACCCGAGGCGCAATCGATAAGCGAGCGCGATAGGTGAGATTTGCCGCTGCCCGGAGCACCTCGCATTAGCACCATCACCCGATAACCTTGGCCGACCATATCGAGGATGTTTTGATAGTTGACCGGAAGGTTCGGTGGCTGATGTTTCCCCTGGACACGGCGCGGTGGGTAGCCACCCGGTTTGGTTTGGGTTTGGAATTGCGCGGGAAAACTCCCCTTCTGAAGCAAGGCAGCAAAGCTTGGTGGCATTTCGGTCTGGGGTTCTCTCGCAATGGTCGTCTTCCTCGTAGCACCTGTGGAAGGATCCGGTCCTTTGGGGCGATTCATGGAGGGTTCAACCTTTGCTTTACTTTTGACCGGCTCTTCGGGGTGCAGTATTTGCTCTTCGTCCTTCAAAAGTGCCTCGATGCATGCGTCAACTGGAAGTGAAAGATAAGGCGCATTAAGCACTGACCTTGAATACGAAGGCTCCCTACACGGCACTCACGATCATTATTAAATTTCTCGATCGTAGCAACGATCCGTTGCTGATCGATGTAATCTCCAAACAGCTCCGTGAGCTTGGCTAAAATTTCGTCAGGACACATTGTGAGGTGCGTTACTCCTCCTATTTCACGGTTTCAATGCACTAGAAGGCGCGGCCAGTAAATGGCTACTAAACACTTTTTATCAACTGCACTGTCGAAAGTCGGTGGGAAAGCTAGTGAAATGTACACTTCAAAGACTGTGCCTCACAATATAATCCATTACTCCACGATGATAAAAAAGCGCATTTTTAAGCTATATCGATTACGAACGCATGCAAACAAACCGTTTTCATCGTGTTGTCGTGATGCTGTCAAACGAATAATCAACAGGCGGAACCACGGCAGGTTTATGTATTCAACCTTGAGGGAAGAGAAAACGTTTCTCTCGCTTGAACAGCACTCCTTCGCCCACGTATCACCTTTTTGCCAATCGCTAGAAATCTACTTCCGATGCTTTCGCCAGCCGAAAATCGTGATGTTTCCATTTGCTGTGCGTAGCAATGTGACGAAATAAATCTGATAACCAGTTTGGAATTTATTTTCGTTTCGCCTGGCATCACTGCAACGTGACCGCGATGACGATCAGCTGTTTTCTGAAACCAAGATGAAAAGAATCCAGGTTATACCATTGTAACTTACGAAAATGACAGTTGAAGTTCGAGGAAAATTACTTGTAGTTTCTCAATGGTACAGTTTTCACAAATAACACTCAAATTGTTGTGCATTTTGAAAACAGATTAATGTTCAATTGAAGTATCTCGTGTTTTTCCAATTCCAAATATTCCAATGAGCGCCCTGATTATAGAAAGAGTTTTGCTTTTAATTTGCTTTAAAATTCAGCTTTACTAGACCTACCTTTTACATCGACGTTGGCCAGGAACAAAGCATTATTTTGACATGTGTTGCTCGACGAAGGCGAATATTTTGTTTACTTAACTGCTGTGGTCTGTTTTGTTCCATGGAGAATTCACATCTAAATAAGGTTGGTTTTACGACTGTATAATACACGTTCAGTGGTGTTTTGGGGATTGTAACGCGTTGTTTGGTGTACCCGGTGATTTTGCAGGCTCATATGTACGGTAGGAGGGCCGAACATTATGCGAAGAATCGACGGTACGACGAATCGATGGAGTGTCACAGGAAGGCCGTGTTACATTTTGACGAAACACTTAAAATTAAGACTTCTACCGTGGTGCAGGAGTCTTTACAACTACAACGGAAGTACCACCAGAAGCAAATCGATAGCTTGCAGATGAAGAAGCAACAGTATGAGCGTTATATGCGCGCGCTCGACTACCAACGGCGCAAAAATCCGGAGTATCTGGCCCAGCAGATCGAAAAGATGGACAAGTATAACGAGCTACAGGTGGCGATCTACCACAACCTCGACGACACCGATGGGCTGCTGGAGTCGCTGGGTAAGAGCATCACGGTCGCCTCGAACCAAGCGACCGGCAGTGGCGATGGGACGAAGGTTGTGGGTGAGCTGGTGGGCCTGAACCACTCGCTGCACATATTGATACAGAAAATGTCCCAAAACATCGATGAATACGCCACGGAAAATGAGGAACTGCGCGAAAAGCTGCGGTTTTACGAACGGGAAAAGGAGAGCGATGGATCAACGGGCAAAGGGGGTGATTCGCCCAGCATTGTAAACAAAGGTCTCAGTGCGCAGAGGAATGAAGGGAGCATGAGGCACGACAATCTGTCCACCCTTGCCCCTCTGGAGATGCCTTTGTTCGATTTGTCCGAGTTTGATAATCACTGAAGAGGAAAAAATGCTTTGGACGGTTCGCATTGTGGCGGAATGTTGTGATAAGACTTCTTAGAGGTAATATTTAATTTAAAATTTGTTTACGTTGATCGCAAATAAACTTGTAGCCGGAAAAGCGATTCAATTTAAAAAATTGTGTGTGTGCATGTCCGGAAAGGGTCTTTTCTGTAAGTCCGTAAGTGTTATTGTGTTGATGAATAAATCTTTAAATTATTACAAATAAAAAACTTCAAACATGCTTGGCGCATATAAATCTCTAGATGGATTTACGATAATGAAAACAACTAGATTACTGGTTCAAAGCAATTTAAGTGGTGTTATTGATTCCACACGGCCCATGAATCTTTAGCATAATGGTTGATAAGAGGATTGATTGAATCATTTATGTAGGTCATTGAGAATTCTGAGGAACATATGTTCTGCATGTAATGAAATGTTCTCGGTACAAAAACAACGGCGCATCCCTCGAATATTTAGTTTTTGTTTTTTTTCTTCGGATAGTGACGATAAACGATAATAATTTATGGTACTTGGATAAACGATATGCTATGTTAAATGAATTATGTTTATTATATAATATTTTCTACACTGTTTTCTTCAATGGGGTTTCACAACGAGCTTCCCGTCGGCACAATCCAGCTGGAAACGAGTAAAATCGCACAAAAGGAAGAATGTTGGCCATATGTTCAAAAGCGCAATGAAGGCTTTCTTCACTTATTCGCTCGTCGGCAGCGACTGGTGGAGCCATTTGCGCGTTCCGTCGGTAAATTCAGATGCCGCGTGATCCACGCCACTCAGGATCCATTTCGTCGTCAACAGCCCCTCGACACCGACCGGACCGCGCGCGTGTATTCTGGCGGTGGAGATGCCTACTTCCGCCCCGAGCCCAAATCGGAAACCGTCCGCAAAACGGCTGCTGGCATTATGGAACACGCAGGCACTGTCGACATTGTTTTGGAAGTATTGCCCAGTGGAAGCTAAAGGGTGGCGAACAAAAGTGATGCGGTAATTTGTTTAAAAGCAGTACTCCACCAATGCCGTTACTTACGGTTCTCGGTAACAATAACATCCGTGTGTCCACTGCCGTACGTGTGTACATGGTCAATGGCCTCCTCGAGATTCTTCACCACCTCTATGCTACACTCGAGCGCGCCGTACTCGAACTTGAGCGATTTCGCTTGCGGTGGACCAAAGGTGAGCATTTGGTTCAGCTTTGGGCCGGAGTTAATCTTGACTCCCTCGCGTTTCAGCATATTGCAGACGTCGGTGAAGAAGGCACTGTTCTGCAGAAGGTCCTCGTGAATCAGAAGGGTCTCCATAGCGTTGCAGGCTTTCGTAGGGGAAAGTAAAAAAGGACTGTAGAAAAAAGGGCCCGGAAATCGTAATGAACTATTCGTTCTTACCGGCAGGGTAGTCACACTTCGAATCGCGAATGATTTTCAGGGCCTTGTCCAGGTCCGCCTCCCGGTCGACGTACACGTGGCAGATGCCTTCGGCGTGTCCCATCACCGGAATATGCTGCGCCTTCTCCTGTATGCTACGGACCAGTTCGCTAGAGCCGCGCGGAATGATGAGATCGATGTGTTCGTCCATCGAGAGCAGATCGCTGATTTCTTCACGCGTCGACACCAGCGAGATCGCACTGGATGCTCCCGTCGAAGCCAGCGCTTCCTTCACCAGTTCCATCAGAGCGCGGTTGCTGTGTGCCGCCTCCTTGCCACCCTTGAGCAGGAGTCCATTGCCGGAAGCTATGGCCAGGGCAGCCACCTGCGGCAGCGAGTCCGGGCGGGATTCGAATATGACTAGCAACACTCCGATCGGTACGGTGACCTGCTTGAGCTCCAGGTTGTCGGCCAGTTTCGTGCGCTTGATCACGCGGCCAACGTTCTTTTTCAGTGAAATGAGTTTTCCAGAGTAAGAGAGTACCGGGTTAGAACAAAATTTCTGGGGACAAAAAATTACTCTTCTACCACAAGATCCAGTACCTTGTGGCTGTCCTCGGCGATTTGCTTCAGTCCCGTCGCGAGGCTTTCCAGCTTCGACGGATTCAAAGAGAGACGCGAGAGGAGTGGCTTGGCGAGGCCAGACTTCTTCGCCTCTTCCAGGTCCTTCGCATTGGCTTCCAGGATCTGCGCTTGACGTGAGAGAAGCAGATCGGCCAGCGTGTTGACCGCCTGGGCGCGCTCCATTGGTGTCAGGTTCTGCAGAATTCGACTGCCACTGCGAGCTACACAAGAGAGAAAGAATGTGGCTCATTGATGTTGAATGGAAAAATGGTGTTGAATCTTACCACTCTCGGCTATCTGTTCGATTGGGGTCGCTTTCTCGGCGGTTGATTCCGTGAAGAATGTGCCCACTTTGCGCCCCGTAAGAATGTTCTTGATCGCCTTATCCTGGGTTCCGTTGCAGATCACCACGCTGACGCCTCGATCGAGCGCCCACGTGGCGGCCATCACCTTCGCGTTCATCCCGCCGGTGCCAACCTTGGACTTTTCGCCGAACTTGATCAGATCCTTGTCTCGGGCCGTGTACGTGTGCATTAACCGGGCGCCGTCTTCCCACGGTGGCCTGTTGTAGATACCGTCCACGTCCGACATGAGAATCAGCAGGTCGGCATGGATTTCCGCGGCCAACAGTGCCGCCAAGCTATCGTTGTCCTTGATGCGGATGCCACGCTTTTTGCCGGTGGCCGACACCTCCTGGTCGACGATGAACATCGGCGGCACAACGGCATCGTTCGTGTTGATGATCGGCACGATGTTCAGGCTGATAAGCTCCGTGAGCGTGCTGAAGAGGTTCTTGCGCGTTTCCTCGTTGTAGAAGTCCGGCTCGGTGACCAGCACCTGCGCGATCTTGATGCCGTACTGCGCGAACATCGCATCGTACAGCGACATCAGCCCGGACTGGCCAACGGCGGCGGCAGCCCTCGGTTCTACCATGGTTCCCGCATCCTGGCGCGTGTGGTCCGTCGGTGAGAGTGTTTCCCGCATCGAAAGGGACATGAGCAGCTCCTGGGTCAGCTTTTGCTTGCCGAAGGCGACGGCCCCGCTCGTGACCATGATGCACTCCCGGCCCTCCACGTGATACTCGGCCACCTGCTCGACGATCGAGGCCAGGCGACCGAGCGCCAGGCCATGCTCGTCCTCGCGCGTGATTACGGCACTTCCCAGCTTCACCACGAGACGCCGGGCGTACTTGAGCTCGCTGCGCTCACTGAACGTGGCCTGTTTTCGTTCGTGCAGGCCGTGCAGGGTGCGATTTACATTTTTGGTTTTGTTGGCCTATCAAGCAAATTTGAAAAAAGGGAAGCAATTTAATATACAAAATGATTGTTGCAATGTTGGATACACCATTGGAAATCAGCTTGTTAAAAAAACCAATTTTGTTTTGAAAACTGTGGACGGACAACGTGCATTGATTGCGTTATACTATTATAACCAATTCATAATACTGAGAAATGTTATTAACAATTCATTCACTTTTTTCCAAGAAACATCCGCCATTTTGTTCAGGGTGAAATTAGACTAAGAACTGCGCTGTAGAGCCCTCTTCTTGTTCTGTTGCCCAAGCCCGGTAAGCCACCTGGTCAGCCATCATCATATCGGCCACTCTGCATGATCGACACTGTCGCAAAAGTGTTCGAGCGAGTTGTGCTGAACCGGCTGTACGACTTCCTCGAGGGCGGCCCCGTTCCACGCCTGTCTCCCTTGCAGTTCGGCTTCCGCAAGGGTCGATCAACAGTGGAAGCAGTCCGCAAGGTGGTCGAGCAAGGAAGGCAGGCGATGCGGCTGAATGTCACATCTGCTCGCAACTGGCGCTGCCGCATGGTTGTCGCACTGGACGTCAAAAACGCGTTCAACTCGGCAAGCTGGACGGCGATTGGAGCTGCACTCAGGCGCAAAGAGTGCCCAGACTACTTGTTGCGGATACTCGGGGACTACTTCCGGGACAGGATGTTGCTGCTAGACACCGACCAAGGAGTGGAGGAACGAGCGGTGACGGCAGGCGTGCCACAAGGCTCCGTCTTGGGCCCCACATTGTGGAACGCCATGTATGACGGAGTCCTCGAGCTGGAACTACCAGCGAACGCGAAAATCGTCGGTTTCGCAGACGACATCGCGCTGGTGGCGACTGGCCGCACGCCTGAGGAGTCGGCCGAGAACGCGAGCTTGGCCATCGCCTGTGTCCAGCGATGGATGGAGGCGAACTCCTTGCAGATCGCACCCGCCAAGACGGAGCTCCTGATGATCAGCTCCCTGAGGCAGGGACATCCTCGGGTTCCAGTGGACGTCGGCGGGTGTGTGAGGAGATCGTCGATGTCCATCCGCTACCTGGGAGTGATGCTGCAGGATCACCTACTGTGGAACGCGCACGTCGAAGAGGTCGCATCGCGAGCAGTACGCGTAGCAAACGCGGTAACGGGCCTCATGCGGAACCACAGTGGCCCAAGAAGCTCCCAGCGTCGCCTACTTGCCGGGGTCGTATCCTCAATTATGAGGTACGCGGCACCAGTCTGGCACGCAGGTCTAGCGGCGAAGTCGTACCGCCTACGACTGGAGAGCGCGCAGCGGATTGTGGCCAGGAGAGTCGGCTACACCTTCAGGCGTGTGCGCTACTGGTCGGCGATATTGGTGGCAGGGATCATCCCGATCAGCCTGCAGGTCGAGGAGGATGCGCGCGTTTACCACCGGCTGCGCGCAACCGACCTCCCCATCCAAGCAGCAGCGGTCCGCCAGGAGGAGCGGCGCACCACCCTCGAGCGATGGCAGGCGCGTTGGGACGCCACCATTGCTGTAGGAAGTCCGGAGAACAGCCGCTTCACGCGGTGGGCCCACCGTGTCATCCCATCCGTGGACCAGTGGGTCAGCAGGAGACACGGTGAGATGTCTTTCCACCTCGCGCAGTGGCTCACGGGCCACGGGTTTACCCGTGAGTACCTGTCGGCGATGCACTTCACGCACTCCTCGGAGTGCGTGTACTGCCCGGGCACTGTCGACACCATGGAGCATGCTGCATTTCAGTGCTCCAGATTTGTGGCCGAGCGGGCTGCGCTGCTGGCGCATGACGGCGCCCCCGCAGTCACGGCCGACAATCTGGTGGAGCAGCTGCTCCATAGCCCGGCGAGGTGGAAGACGATCAGCGAGCTGGCCCGCCGCATTATGACGGTGCGGCAACGGCGATGGCAACAGGACCAGGCGACCGAGGCAGCAGCGACTGCAGCGGCGGCAGCGGCAGCAGCGGCGGCAGCAGCGGAAGTGGCGGAAGCAGCGGAAGCGGTTGCGGATGCGGAAGCGGCGTCTGCGGTGGCTGCGACGGCAGCAGAAACGGTGCAGCTACTGCCGGAAGGAACAGCGTCCTTAACCATAGGACACTGAACCAAACGAGAGTCTGAAACCCGGGGGCACCATGGCACCGGCGATTTGCCACGCCATGCACTACCCCCGGGTGAGCCTCTCGTTTGAGCCGGAGCGTGCCAGTCGGCACGAGCTTGTAGATGGTGCTGCGCCATACATCCGAAAGGCCGTCTCCCTTCGGGCAGAGACGGCAATGCCTCCCCCCTGTGTTTAACCTTAACGGGACAGTTACACAGGGGGGAATAGAGGCTGAGAAGAGGCACTAGGCCATGCCTTGTTATTAGTTATTTAAGTTGTTTTCTTGGCCGAAGCCTCTTATAAATAAAAAAAAAAAAAAAAAAAAAAAAAAAAGCCCTCTTTGAATATTTGATTTTTAGTACATACAAGAGACATTCAAGAAAAAAAAACCAAGGCATTCGACCAGTTTTCGTGTACATTTTCCCACCGTTCTCCGACAGGCAGAAATGCGGAGCTATTTTGAAATTCCGTGCCCGTAAAAGGGTACGCCATTTGAACCTCCTAATGGGGGGCAACAATATTGGAAAACAATCAAAACTTTTTTCATCGCGCTTGCTTGTTTTTTGTTGTTGTGATGCGTAAAGATTTGTCCAGGCTTTTTTGCCTCTTTCGCCACCTGCAAAATTCCGGATGGAAGCAAAAACATTCCGCCTTCGGTGAGCAGCGCTTGGTGATTGGCCATTTTCGACCGGCCTGAACCGGGTCCCGCGGAAACACGGGTAAGGATCGATCAGTAAGCCCTTTAATCCTTTATACACCGGAACTGGTTTTTGTAACGAAACACTGGATTTTTTGTTTTGATTAACTAATTGAGGTGCAAGAATATACTTGGGGCTGTTATGCCTCTCTGCCCCTTTTCGTTTTCAACTCCTTTCAAGTTTGTCTCGAAACTTGTACAAAGAGAAGCCGATGCTTGTCGGAAAACAAAAAGGAAACGTTATCCTGCGTAGCAATAAATTTAGTCTGAGACGAAGCGGGACGAATCTTACCAGAGTTCCTCGGAGAGATAAAGAGAGTTAGAGGGCCTCGTTTTTGAGATCCTTGCTGTAGCATAATCAGCTGATCAGTTTAATTTTCCAAGCTTTAATTGGAAAATTGACCATAATTTTTGCAATGGCACTTCCATCGGGCACAATCCAAACAATCGTGGGTTGGCTTTTATGTCATAAAAGTTAATTACTACTGGAAATCGAGGCGCCCTCGTTGTTATTTCATTCGCTGCTTGGCTGTTTTTCCATCCTTGGTGCTTGGCATTGCGCCGGCAGGCATTGGTGCATGTTTGTCCTTGCACCAGCCGGAATGCAACGCCGAGGAGTTGTGCTACAGTGGATTACGTTCAACGTAATAATTTTGCGCACCAATCGTGGTGCGGAAATTGTTTGCTTTTTTGTCATTGTTTGATTGTTTCATTTCGTTTGGTATGCAGGCATATTTTTTTAAATTTTGTTTTAGCTATTGGGCTTCATTCCGCCGGAGGTTTGATGAATTATAATTACATCGAGTTCCGTCACCGTAGTTACGCATGTGCACAATGGAATAGATTGCTTCAACGCTTTCATGCATTTAAGCGACCCGAGTGTGTGGAATGAGAGGGATAATTGAAATTTTATTTGACTTCCCCATAATGTGTGGATCATTGAGTTTTCCTCGTTAATCGAAAGAGAAATTTGTTGCGACAAAAGTAAACGTTCGATTGAAACAGTTATGAAATGTTTTACGCGCTCGTTGCATGTTATTTGCAATGGTAACAAATAGTTTTTGTTCATGGTTATTAAATTTTTATGTTGACCTTTTTCCTTGCGTCATTGTTCAATGATATTATGGTCGGTATAGCTGGATTCCAGTTTTAGTTTCTATTTACAACTTTGAGATTTTAATAAATTTATTAATCCAATTCCGAAAGGTTTGACGATTTGAGTTTACTTTTTAGATAGCTGTTACGTTTGCTAGAAATAATGTTTCCTCAAATGTTTTCAATACTCGTTCCAACACAGTTGATAGATTAAACTTTCCAATACTTCATCAATCCTCCAATCTTCAGAAGAAGAATCCTTGCAGTAAATTGGCAAGATTGATGGTAGGAGTTGTAGCCAAAAAGTTACAAATCCAACTACTTGACACGTTGTAGGAATCCTTGCGGACAGCATTAAAATGGAGCTTCTCATCTTAAAAGTTACGAAATAAGATTGACCATGATTTAGATTCATCTTGCCTAACGTCACTCAGGAAATCATAGCTCGCTCGCTCGCTATCGCCGTGCGGAACGAAGTCTGAAAAGTATGAAACGTGACTTCCTGCCACGAAACACATGCGCCCCCATTCGATTGGCTTCCTGCTTTGGAGAAGGGTATTTGTTGTTCCGAGTTGTTGAGCCATCGAGCCATCTCTGGCCCTTGGACCTTAGTGCCACTCGTGTCGATGTTTGGCTTTGATAGTACCTATTTTGTAGTTGATTCCAGCTTCGATTCGCCAGCCGGGAATCGTGCGGGCGGATCAGCAGCAGCGGCTTGATCGGGCAGCTCTGATAAGACATCAATCGTTGGTGAGTTGTTTTCAATATAATTTCAAATCAAAACCATTACCATGACCACGAAGGCCCTCCCTGTGCCGCTGGAGACCGGGTTGATGGTGCGGTCTGGGGAAAGGATGATCGGAAAAATAAACAGTCTCCTCTCGTCCGGGTCGGCTTCTTCGACTTGCCCGGCCATAATTGTTGCTCTACGAAGGGTAAGTGAATCCCATAAGCTTCCGGAGCCAATTCAAAGGAGTTATTCAATTCCAGGAGATTAATGATTACATCTCGATTAGCTCAGAGCACACAAAGCAGTTAGAGGACTGAAGCCCGCGTAGGTAATTAACGCGGTAGCTATTTGGAACCCGGACCCCAATGGTCGCTAGCTCGATGGGAGGGATCTGTCGGCGCTAATCAGAGGTGGTGTGTTATCCATGTGCGATAATATCAATCACCCTACGCCCACCCCGGGCCCACCGTGGAGGTACATCGGCAATCAACATTGATTTGCCGCTTCAGTTGCGTTGTTCGGCCAACGCGCGGTTATTGTTTCGAACAAATGTCACGCTACGGTTGACACTCGCCGTAAAGTGACAATATAATCAAAATGTACGCAAGCCCCGGGCGAGCGTTGTGTGTGCTTCCCTTGTTTGTATATAATTGGAATTGATTGAATATTCTGTGCACTCCCGGCGTGATAGTGCTTCGCCCAGCGAGCCTGTAGGTACAACAATCGCTTCTCGCGCACACAAGGTTATCAGCGCGTGTTAAGGGTTGGCACGATGGGAATGCTCCCCGAATGTTCGCCCGGCTGGCAGGCTGAGTAGGCGCTAGTTGTAAGGGTAGTTTTTTTTTTAAACCACATGTCGCATTGGATTAACTTCCAAAATCCGTGCACTGTATTTTATTTTCCAACCGTTTCTCGGAAGCACGTCGTTGACTCACCTGCTGCATAAGGTACGCGCTGACACTAGGACTGCCAACGATGGAAAAGTTGCGCCTCGTCGACACAAAGTTCCCATAGCGAAGCATCGACGGCAGTACCGCTCTGCTGAGTTGAAACGCCCGAAGGAAGCTCATCTTTACACTCCGCCGTAACCTTTCAGTTGCAGCAAGCGGCACGGTTCTCGGCTCCGAATGAAACAAGAATTAAAAATCGCTACTGGCCGACAGCAAAAACTGGCACACCGGAAATGGCAGGTGAGTATTCTCGCAGGTGTGAAGGTTCGTGTTGGGGAATTTTAACCCGGGGTTTTTCCCTATTTTCCAGGCGAATGCTTCCGGAATGGACGCGGTACGAGCAGGAGAGATCGGTAAACTTTCACAGCATTTTCACAATCAGCGATCGCCAAACGCGCTGGCTCCGCTGAAGAACCGGACGGCGGTAT
This sequence comes from Anopheles atroparvus, assembly GCA_914969975.1. Taxonomy (NCBI): domain Eukaryota; kingdom Metazoa; phylum Arthropoda; class Insecta; order Diptera; family Culicidae; genus Anopheles; species Anopheles atroparvus. The sequence goes on from CAJZCY010000001.1 coordinate 51,761,648, forward strand.
GGGAAGTGGTGTCGAAACGGAATCCGGCAGTGCGTCTATCCGATCGATACGACACGGTTCAACTGACCACCAGTCGGTCCGGTGGCCGATGAGGAAGCTTTGCGTTGCTGGTCCATCCGACGGCCGTCGGTCACGAGTACAGCAGCCGGTTGCTTTACTTTTACACGCTGGTTCGCTGATAAGAGATCAGCTTTGGGCGCAGGCAACCGATCGAAACGGGGTATCAGAGGCATCCCTTATCAACTTCCCCGTGCAGTCCTGTTTCGCCGCTGCTGGATGCCTGCTCCGTACGCTTCCGTTTGTTTTGCTTTTGCCCTTCACTTTTTTCAGGTTTCCCCCGGTGTCTAAGCAACGTAACAGAGAGGGAGAGAGAGAGATAGAGAATCTCAGAGCATGTTCCCGCAGGTCCCGCTGGAAATGGACTTTGTACCTGTGACAAACTGTACTGGCCGAAACATGGGCAGGTAATGTAATACAACTCCAAAAAAGAAACTGACCTGATAAGTCATTGCTGTGGGCCGGAGGCTAACATAGACAAGAGGGTCCCCGATTTGTAGGGTTATCCTCGTCCGGATGACGCACGCAGATAGTGACACATTGTGCCGCGCGGAACGGCTGACACAGAAGTTATCAGTTGAAGTACCAACAGGCTTCAATGCATCATAGATCATCTTTAATCCGTAACCGATTTGCGTACCAAGGCCGAAAGACTCCGGTCAGGTACACCCGGTTTGCCTGCAGCCTCCGGCTGGACACGCGTCACGCTATGCTGCGGCCTGCCATTGTTGTACGCTGTTCTCAACATGGGACAAGGCACCCGGCAAACACAATGCCGGCCAGGGTGATACGCGTAGTCACGTGATGTGGTAATGATTATGACGCGTTGCGGCCTTTGGGTGGCGTTGATAAGCCAGCGAACCGTTCCGAGGGATAATGGGATGCAGCGCATAAGCAGCGGCATCCACCAGTAGATCATTAAACCAAGCGTTCCATTGGACGTCGTTAGGAGTTTATGAAGGTGTAGTGCGTTCCACAACATAAAGCAGCTGTTTCTTTTGCACGCAAAGATGTACTTGTTTGGTCCTGGAGTTCTCAGTTTTTCTGATTGTTTTCTAATTGTCGGCCGAAAAGAAAATCATTTGCTGCGACTACGCCGCTGAACGCTACGTTTTCCTCGGCACGCGCTAGGGTTGTCTGCTCTTGAAACCTGATAGCGGCCCATTTGGAGCGTGATTGATTTGGTCCCGCTCAATGCTTGGGGACGGCCCCTACCCTTAGACACTCCCGGCAAGCTCCCTGGGGTTGGGGTGGCCTGAAATCCTGATCAAGTTACCGAGAATTTTCGGTTGCCGGTTGGCCTTTCTGCCGGCGGTATGATAAACAACCGCACCTAACCTGAATAGGGCCGTGCGGTATGCGATGGTCGATGAATGGCCGTTGATAACTCACTGAAGCAATAAGGATTCATCATCGGCACATGGCTTGTTCGCTGAATGATGTTAAGCTCGTTTAGCTCTGGTCTTCTGTTTGCCGTGTTTCTCGCAGTTCGTAGCGGGGGAAGAATGCTTGTGTACTGATTGTAAGCGGTGATAACAGGTTGTGTTTGTCGGCAAAGTTGGCAATCGAATATCGGTAAAGTAAAGCCAACAAACATGGGTCTTCGGGGTTTACGTTTGTTCGGTTCTGGGGTTATCCAACACCGCAATCTATTTTCGCCCGTATCTTTGGTGTTATTTTTCTTTTAAAACAACTGAAAAGTTCCACGATATCCCACCGGAAAGAGAAGGAGCCACCAGCAAAAAGTCAGTCCCGCTAACGATCGACGATTATCGATTGGTCAACCTTTGAACTCTTTGGCGTCGTTTTCGCTTTGCCGCAAGAAGGGCTTTACTGGCCCTGTTGCCGATGGGAGGTGCCGTATTGGGTTTCCTAGGGTTACATTTTCGCTTTTATTTTTGCGAATGTAAATAACGCTTTCAAAGTGGACGAAGGCAAAGTTTTTCGTGTTTGTGTTTTCGGCCCCCTAATTCCTTATCTTTTCGCCGGACGGAGACGAATCAATCGGGCCAAAAGTTTACCATTTGGATATCATGGTTTAGTGAATATCCATGGAAAGTTAGTCGTTCGCCCGTTGCCCTAGGTGGCAAACCGGCGCCATCGGTCGACCTGAGGTTCAAAGGCTTAACACATGCTGAAACTGAGGTGGTTGTTTTCGGTTGAGAAAAAAAATGGCACACGGATCAACCTCACCATGGGGAGCCGTGGAAAGGTGTTTGAAATTATCCGATTCTGGTAAGGTTTGTGCATGGGCCCACCATTCAGCCATTTGTTTGATGGTGATCTGATCAAATTGGGAAGTGCCATGCTTCGTTCGGAACCTTTGCAAATCACATTTTCCATCTCATCAGCACTTTGTCAGTTTTGCGTCCATACAGTCTGTTTCCGATCCGCTTTCATCGGTTGGCGATGCGGGACACGTCAAACGGAGTGGAAATCAACTCTCCGTTGTTTTGCGGGGCTTGATTTCTATTCGCTTTCCATCATCGCCCTACCTAGATGGACGGTAACAAATATCACGCAACGATAGGAACCAGTTGTCGCTGCCCCTTTCGCTGGCCCAGGCACGTTGAAGCTCGGACACGGCCGTCAAACCGGGTTCAAGTCTTGCTCTTCTCCCGGGCGAAACTGGTGACGGGTAAATCTAATTAATTTTTAATTTTCCCTTCTAATTACATGGTAATTAAATCAGAAAAGAGCGAGCGTTGCCCCATTGGTGGGCCGTTGCTTCGTGGTCACGGGAGGTGGTGGAAAAACGATGGCGAAAAGGCAACGGGTGAAAATAGAAATGAGGATTGAAAAACCTAACGCTCGCCTGTTTGACAGACGTCCTCGGCGCTGAAGAGGAGTGAAATTGTGGAACCACCGGCGAACATCAGCCACCGGATGTCTTTTCCGGACGCCGAGGCCGGATTTGTGCGACATCATAATCGCCGCTTGAGTCAGTAATGGATTTCGGAATCGCCCTACGATCGTCGTCTGCGGCGGCAGAAGAAGAAAGCAACCAGCAGCACAGCGTCTTTTTCTTCAAACATGTTTTATTGCACCGACACTAGGGACTGGGCGTTTCTTTTCATTTTCCATCCGGTCCCACGGTTTTTCATGCGGTTCCTGCTGAGATTTTTTCCCCTTCACTATTGCGATTTCAATTAGATTTGCTTTGCTTTTCGTGTTATATTTTTTATTGATTGATCAATTTCAATTTATTACTTGATTCGATTGCATGTTCTCGCCTCCTGGACAAAAATGTTGTTGCGGACATTCACGGAATTCAGCATGCATCGCTTTTGATCAAAGAGAAGTTTGGCGGTAGAATCGGATTCTTTTTAGCCTTAATTTGATTTATGTTGTACACATCTAGAACTGTGAATAACGATGGATTGGTTTGGTAGATAAGTCGGGATGGGAGAAGAAGTACATTTGCCTTATTGGAACATGTTCTCGTACCGTTTTCGTTTCAATAAATGTTTTTGTTTAATTATTAACAATGTTTGCACTAGAATTCTGCTTTGTATTTACATTGGCATGTTTAACTTGTGTCGAACTGTTTTTCTTTCTTGTTCGTCTTTTGACAATCGCTTGACTCCGTTTTACGTTACGGCAACGGATAAGCACGACATGGAATTATGGTCTACAAAAGAAGCCTTGTTTCATCGACGTTAATTTCTTACCATATTTTTAACGACTTCGTCCGCACCTCGTCTTTCGCGCTGTACGAGTTCCTCCCCCGGCAAGCTTTACAATTAAACCCTTTTTTACACCTGGTGTACCTTCAGTAAGGTGCACCACTCGTTTCTTCAATTTGTTGTGGTTTTTTTTCGTGCGCTTACCGGTCGAACAGAGTATGTTTCGAAGCCTCGAACGAAACCTGTCCGGGCTGCTGCGTCATAAAAAGCGTCGGTGACTATTCCAGCTTCGCCGAGCGATCCTGTTTTTATTTAATTCTACGTTACATCCACTTTTACCTAGTGTTGTAGTGTGTTTGTTGTTTACCCTTTTTCCCCGAACTGCACACGGACTAATTTACACAGATGCGCCAGGTCTGGCAACGAACCAGCCCTGCCGCTCGATATGAGGACTCGATTCGACTCGTTTCTCTCGCTGGGAACGGCACAACACAAGAAACAAAAAGTAATGTTAAAAAAGAAACCAACTCTACATCGCATAAAACAAATTGCCAACAGGTACGTTATGAAATTCCTACATGCTGCCGCCCTTTTTGGCGTTTTCCCAGTACAGGAATGAAGCCAGGGCATGAGAAAATTGTAACACCATCATACAATGCTACACTAGACCTTACTCACCGCTTCCACGAGCGGTGCATCTACCTTAGTTTTTTTTCCTTTCTCTATACCATCCCATCCCTCAACGTAGCCCTTTTTTAAAGGTGCCCTTTTCCACCGGGATTTTTTTTTCTTCAAAAGTTGCTACGTTCCCGCTGACGAGACGAGTGTAACAAACAAACAGTGAGCTTTTCCTACGAAACTACGTTTCGCTTAGCGTTATCCTACGTATCTATTGCACTGCAATGAATATCGATGTGGCGTGCAATAGTCACTCACTCGCTGTCTCTCATCTTGTTGCTAGGTTGGCCGCGTTTTTTACGGCCAAGTTTTTCTTTGTACAAAAATATTACGACCCCATTCCCACAAACCGCGCACGGAGTCTGATGGAAAAAAAGGGCTCTTGCTGTTTGATATGCACCGCGTGTCCAACTGATTCTCTTTGGGCTCGTAAAAGAAACGGTTGGAAGTTGTGTGCATATCCGAACGCACTGTTTTGCTCTGGATCCTTTCCGGTGCACACACACACACACACAAACACACACCCACGCGCACACATACACAACAAAAACATTCATCCCACCGGGACCTGGGTTGGATCCCCTCCGGTTTTCGTTCTTCGTCCTGAAGGAGGAAAACTTTCCTCGTTTGAGATTCCCAATTTGTTGCCTAGCTCTCTTACGCCCTCTAGCGAGGAGGATTTTGGTTGAATCCAACTAACCGGTAACAGTCTATTATTATTTTGATTTCCACTTTGAAAACCTTACGGAACCTCGGGATGCTTCACGGGTGGAAGGGTTAACGGGATTGAGCGTCATCGTTGGATAGCGTTCCCTTCCGGAAATGGTACTTTCCAAAGCTTTTATGTCACTTAACATTTCCCCGGTGTCCATTTTACGCTTTGCACGAAGGGAGCGCTCGGTAAGCCCTAAGGATTCGAAGGGGCAAAGCATCGCACGAATCGAATCGCTCTGTAGGAGAATGGAAAGCTCGTCAGCAGAGGGATGACCTTCCAAACGGGCTCATGTGTCTCGAAACTACAGATAATCATAATGTTTATGCCTTGTGGAAGGGAGGATCGGCTTCGGGAGTTTATTTCAATGGGTATGCATTTTATCTGAGATGCAAATTCTCCTTCGAGCAGCGAGGAAAACAGTGGATGAAGAGAGAAAAATCATACCAAGAGGAAGAAGGGGAAGAACTGGTGAAAGTTCTCCAGTTTCTTGCGTCATGTTTCTTGCGGTGTAAAAAAGAAATCCATCTAGTAGCAATAGTCATTTCCTTGCTTCGAAGTATTACCGTTTCTTCCAAAGAAACAAAGTTCTCCACAAAATCGTGGGTTATATTTGAAAAATAACGAAGCGTCTTCTGGTTTGCATTGCACCCTGACGATACGCGGTTCCCATTCGTTCCGGCCACAAAATGTAACAAATCATGCTCCTGGCGAAGGAAAGATTATAATTTTTCATTCAACCATTTCCACCCGAGGACCGCCGCGGTGAAGCAGCCGGGGAATGAGCCAGGAACGGGAAGAGGGGGCTGTATTTTGTCATGAACTTTTGTTCGTCAGAAATGTCAGATTCGGAGAAGAAAAACTTTACTCGCCACCAAACATCCCCTAGCTCATCCCTCCTACCCCTTCACCAGAGCTTTGCCATTCGAAATTTGACATGGCTTAGGGGTTGTTATTTTCCGATGCGCAAAACTCTTGGCATTGTTCTGATTACACTTAAGTGGCTGCCGCTGCCACTAGGCGCCATTTGAGACCGGCCCGCCGGAAAGCCGCTGCCACTGTTTCCCAAACATTTTTCCAGCCCGCGAAGCGGAGGAGAAAGAGTGGTGGTGTTTCATGAAAAGCGTGGTTTCCGCGGTGGAGGAGTTGGTAGAAACGGTTTGCCGGTTTCCGGTGCGGTCGTTCCACCTCCCGGACGGAAACGATGAAAACAGCTTTCTTATGTTTGCGACAGTGGTACAAACATACCCACAAACAGCAACACAAACACGCTGCCGCGTGGCGATTGTCTTGTTGCCACCGGAGGTCGGAATTGTTGTCTTCTTTGTGGGCTGTTTTTCGTCACCGTGTCGCCGCACTTCGGATGGCGACGAGACGAAGACTGCGCAGGGCAACGACCTGCGGCCATCCTTGCAACGCTCTAGAAATTGTCATCCCGGCCGATTGAGGCCACACTGGTGGACCCCCGTTCCCCCAGTGGAAGGAAATAAAGTGGCTTGTTATTGCTATCGTACGTCACGGAAAACGGGGCTTCGTCCCGGATGTACCGTTTGGACGGCTTGCGGACCTCTCGCGCGGCTAGCAACATCCGTCTTGGCTCTAGCGAACCATAGAATTGTTCCGAAGAAGGGCACTCGAAAAGAAAAAGAATCCGAGCAGCGCTATTCAAAGGAAAAGCGCTGAAACATTTGTTTTTGCGGCATCAGATACGATACGAGACCGGCGCGATTCATTTCATCCACGACTACGGATTGCTCCGGAAAGGATGACGATCGGGATGAAAGCAATGTCTCACCAGCTCAAGCACGGATTGCTTCGACGGAAAAATAAAGCACCCACACAAAATGGCAAACGATCAAAGATACGGAGAGAACTCCTTCCGGGCGGAAGATTAAAACTCGGAAGGGTGAAAAGCAAACGCAATTGTTCCAGAGTGGGTCAGTGGGTGGCTGCCCCTTGATTGCCCTCGGCTCCTCACCACAGGTTGTTGTGAACCCGTCCCGGGTGTACGGGTGTGGCATGGCAATCGAATTGGTCTGGAAATGTCCGAATGGGGCAGAAACTTAAGCTTCAGCTCAGCATAGAAGCAAGCAAATCAGGACAAGAGAGCAATGTTTGAAATGGAGGCGCCTGGTGGTTCATCTTCCGGGAACGAAGTATTACGATGTGGTGCCGTAAGATAAAGCGTATGCTGGCTGAGATAAAGGATGGAAAAAAATAAACGGAAGGATTCCTTTCGATGAAACGCACTTCATCTGAGGATTTGAAGCAGTGCATGGAAGGGAAACAGAGTAATTCAACGGTTCATGAAAATCGGCACTCCTCTCCAATCGACGACCGGTGGGAATCCCGGACGGGTTGAGTGGTTTTAATTTTCCGATTGGTGCTAAAGAATGCCCGGTACGTTAAGCCCACTCGTGACGTTAAAATGGCAATTAGCGAAGAAGAGAATGGAAAATCCCTCCTCTTCGCCGGACGAAACTCAACGTGATGCAGAAGCGCGTGGGCGGCTTTTGAAGCCATAATTTCTATCGCCCTCCGGTGAGTGCCTGCTACTGCTGGGTAAAGGGGTTCCACTTTGCCATCGATGCTGTCCACGCTGACAGCGATGGAATGCATAGGATGCCGCTCGGTGCAAGCACCCGTCCCGATCGATCAACCCTCCCTTCGCGTGGAAGCGTAAAGTGGACACGTTCGCCGAGATAAATTGATGTGAACTGATTGGCCGGAAGCAGCCCACTCGCCTCACTTGCCCTCCTTACGGTTTGATGCCGAGCAGTCGCTTGAACGCTCGTCGATAGTCTAGATTGAATATTGTGTAAATAATCGGGTTGAGCGCCGAGTTGATGTAGCCCAGCCAGGTGATGAAGTTAATGAGCTTGTTGGTGGGGCAGCAGGTCGGGCAGAACGGCAGGATGACGTACATGAGGAAGAACGGCAGCCAGCACACGACGAACACACCCATGATGATGCCGAGGGTGCGCGCCGCCCGCCGCTCCTTGGACAGCGAGATCTTCTGCTTCTCCTCGATGAACTGGTTGAGGCCGCCCGGTTTACGGAACGATTGCTTCATTCGACCTGCGGACGAGCGGGCCGCGGCTCCCGAGGAGGGAGGAGGAGGTGGCGGACGCACCAGCTCCGTGGTGGACGCATGAAAGCCGACTTCCCGTGCGGCACCGGGCGCCTCCATCGCACCTCCACCGTTGACGGGCGCGTCGGGAGGAATATCACAGTTGCTGGCCGCGATTGGCACCAACCCCAGCACCGTTGACCCCGGTTCCTGGATGGCCCGCGCACTCTCACCCGATCCCGAGTTGTCCGGGTTGTCCGTGACCGAGTCATCCTCGCGGTGGTGCAGCGCCGTCAACCGGTGCGTCCCGTCCTCCAGGGGCGCGCTCGATTTGCGCTGGGCTCGTTTCTTCTTCTCCCCCCGACCGCCATCCCTACCGCCGAGCGCCCGCCCAAAGTAGGCTCCCAGTCGGCGCATGGGCGCCTTCGCCCTTCCTGCCTTCGTTTCCGGGTGCTCTCCTGCTCCACCGTCGTGGTCCGTTTGTTCGTTGTGGTTGTTCGTTTCGCTGCTGATCGACTCCTGGTCGTGCTGATGGTGCTGGTGATCCTTGTGGTGCTTGCGATGTGGCTGATGCTCCTGCTCCTGCTCCTGCTGGTGGATGGTGGTGATCTCTTTGTCGCCGGGTACGGCCGCGCCCCCACCGACCATGCCGAGGCTGCGCGTCGCCAGCGTGTTGATCTTGGAGGCCTGCGCTCGCTCGCGCAGCCGGCGCCGGGTGGCGATGTAGATTTCGATGTACACGATCGTCATGATGGCGAGCGGGATGAAGAAGGAGCCGAACGACGAGTAGATGACGTAGCCCGGGTTGCTCGTTAATTGACACGGAAAGTCGCTCGAGAACTCCTCCGGCCAGTCGTTCCAGCCGACCAGTGGCGGCGAGCTGATGACGAGCGAGAGGACCCACACGCCCGCAATCAGCGCCAGCACCCGCTCGAGGGTGCGCTTCTGGGCGTAGTTGATCGGATCGGTGATGGCCCAGTAGCGGTCGAGCGCGATCGCGCACAGGTTGAGGATGGACGCGGTGCAGCAGAGCACGTCCGACGTGAGCCACATCTTGCACACGTGAATGCCAAACTCCCAGCGGCCGAGCAGCGAGTAGGCGACGTTCAGTGGCAGCACAAGGATGGCGACGGTCAGGTCGGCCACCGCCAGCGACACGATGAAGAAGTTCTGCACGATGCGGAGCGGCCTGTAGGTGAACACGCTCAGTATCACCAGGATGTTGCCCACGATGGTGATGATGATGATGAGCGAGAGGACGAGCGCCGTACCGATTGCTTCCCACTGCGGCACGGCCAGCTCGATGCCGATCATACTCGGGTAGAGCGTGTCGTCCGGCTTCGGGCACCCCGTCTCTCCAGCCAGCGCAGATCCATTCAAGTCCGCAGTTCCCTGACTACCGCCGCCATTCGCCATCGTTCCCAGCGTTGAGGTGAGGCCCGTCAGCAGCACCGCATTCGACCCGCCGTCCTCCATCGTCGCCATACCGAGGCCCCTAGAGGATGTCCCGGATGCGCTGCTACCGTTTCCCCCGCCTCCACGCCCGTAGTAGCCGTCTTCGTGTACGGCGGGAAAGTTTAACCGAGAGTTTCCATTGGCCTGCATCCTGCTTGCCTTCCGGCCACGACGTTCAGCGTCGCAGCAGCCTGCTCCGGCCGCACACACATTCGCTTCAGACTCCTCGATGATGGTCTGTCTCCGAACTGCCTTACAAATTCTACTTTCGTCTCGATGGGATCAGCGACAAGTCCGCTGCCGGTACGGTGGAAAAAGGTCGTCGTCTAGAAAGATAAAACGCAGAGGAAGGAAACATTAACAAGGTGATCGTGGTGAGCGCAAAGGCAATAATGGATGGTTGATAAATGATTGTCGTGCACGCTTTCATGTTAACGCCCAGCGTACCTCCACTTTCAGGTGCAAAACTTCACTAGTGTTTCCGGACGGGCTCTTCGGTTGTTGAGGAATCAATCAAACCGAATACAGAACGACGATACCGTTCTCTTCTGCTCCTTTACGATTTGATCTGTGCTTCCGGAATGGGGGAATACGTGGACACCATAGCAATAAATCCGTGCTCCCAAAAACCGGGACAGGAAAAGGTTCGGTGTCATCCGGGTCTGTTAGCGAATTGTTTGCTAACTTTGATTGTGTTATCAATTCATGGGTGAGTCGTTTCCATTAGCGCCTCCCTCCCCGTGTGCGTGTGTGTGTGTGTTTACTTCAACACAAGTAGGTGGATTTTCCGCACACCACCCGCAACTCCGTTCCGAAATGACGCTTGTTTTGCGTCGGGAAGATAAACCCAACATCTTCCCTTTTCCGGTAGGGAAAAGTTTTCCCTGGTTTCCACGTGCCTAGGTGTAAATTTTGCCCACATGTGCTGTCAAAAACTCCATCCAGAACTTGCCACGTGCTTGCTGCAGGGAAACAGGCAAGGGCAGGCTGGGCTGGGCGTTGAGCTGATGGTGGAGGACTTTCCGTCGGTTATCGTAGCCATAAAAGATGGACGGCATCAGGTCGTCCCTGCGGGCTCTCGTTTGTAAATTAAATGTCTCCGATCGGATGAGAGTACGTTTTCAGCTCATGATGGCTCTTAGAGGTTCTTACGAACCCCGAAGGACATAAACCTAAGTTTGGAAGATTCCTATGACGATGCTGGCCGTGAGATGAGAATGAAAAAAAAGAAAGCAGTGTAAACTAAAAAATCGTCTGGAAAGAGTAATATACAGAGCGTCGCCAAGTTCCGGAAGTCTCGAGGGAGTAGAGGAAACGGAAGGAAAAACGCTCCAAATCATGTTGGGCCGAAACTTGAACGGCGCTTTATAGATCCAATCTAATCGCAAATATTTGATGAGTTTGAGATTTTTACTGTGGAAACAAAAAAAAAGAGAAAAGGAAAGAAAATGGGACAGACGACCATCGGAAATACTTTAGCGTGTTCCGGATGGGAATGAGATGAGCCAGCCATGCCTCGAAGGAAGTGGAAACCATTTTTATCATTATCATCATCATCATCAGCATAATCATCATTGCCATTTATTGATCCAACTAATCGATGGATTTAATTAATTGATACTGCGGGGATCGGGCTCCGTTCGGGTTCAATTTTGATTGTTTTGAGAATGATCTCCATCAGCGTCTCAGCTGCGCCACAACCTCAATTACGGATTCCATTAAACGATTTCATCGACGCATAGATTATCACCCCGGGGTTTTTGTTCGGATGTTTGGTCGTCCCACGACTGGCATCGATGAAAAGTGGTTGTTTTTGCGGTCCACCGTGTGTTTGTTTTCCACACCCTCCCCCCCCCCCCCCGCTCTCCCCGCTTCGTCACGGGGTTTAAAGTGCGTGAAATTTATTGATTATTTTATTTACTGGCTGGCAAGATTCAATTTACGCACCGCTGGCAAGGAATGGAGAAGATTATTAGCTGCGAAAATGCGCGCCACTGATGGATTTTCTCGCAGCCTCCACCTAAAGGGTTTACTCGGAAAACATATGCATGTTCTCATCGTTCGCGTAGTAGCGATCGCGTGGCTCGTCATGGGGCCCGGCATTGGCTTTCCTTGCTCTCTCGCTCTCAGCCGAGGGGTTTCTTGTTGATTCAACAAACGGTCCGTTTGAGGGGATGGGAAAATGGTAAATAGTAAACATGGTTTCACTTCGCAAGCAGGCACCACAAAAGAAGAGCCTGTAACGAAAATAGCAACCGACTGGGCCGGGTCGATCGGAAAAAATGAGATTTTACCTCCACCAAAATGTGATTAGAGCGTGCCTTTTTTCCTGGAACTCTGCCGCCGCCCAGATTCAGTGCTTTCGTTTCTTGTACAGAAACATATTTGATCCTCGCCCGGTGCCATTTTCCGTGTGCCACCGTCAATTTAGAAAGGGTTTCCCCTGAGTGGGGGGAAAAGTCTAGTAGCCCACCGGTGACCTTCGGCGATTCGGTCGGAATTGCGAAACGTCGCGCGGCGCCGTCGGGCTAACGGTCGGGTCGCAATCTTCGGTGACCTTTATGGAGGCTAATAAAATCAAAACGAAGAATCTCAGCTGGCGACGAGACGACGACTCCCGAGACGGCCGAGATCTTTAAGCCGAGCTGTATGTATTAGCCCCGCGTCAAAAAGGGGGGTTAAAGTTTACCGTTGAAATTCATCGACCGGGAGGTTCGTTATGACACCATTTTTCTCACCAGGCGAGCCAAAAAAAAAAAAAAAAGATCCTTTCAACGTGACAAATGCTGTTTGAATTTTAAAAAATCCACAAAATTTCCATAATCATGCCCTTCCTTTTGTCTGGTTGGTGCAAATCTCGGTGCAAGTTAGTTGAACATTCGACGATAGTTTCCACCGCGAAGATGATGACTCGCAATTTGGTCGTTGGGCGTGTGATTCGTTTTATTGACGCGAGTAATCAGCGCTGAAGCAATTTGCACTTAGTTTTTATTTCCACTGGGGATTGCCATGCGACATGGCACGAACTGTGTGAAAGCTTCTCACGTTCGAAATGAGTCGAGTAGTCGATGGGAGGATTCCAGCCTGAAATGGAGTTGTTTAGTTGCCAATCATTTGTCGAAATTGTTTGTCTTCTGGGGCTCGTTTAGCATATCTCCAAAGACGAGTGTTATTTGGATACTTTGACGTCAATTTTGCTTTTATTGTGATCGAAATTTAGCCAAGACGTCATTTTGTTTCCCATTTACCGATTCTGCCCGAGCTGTTGCGAACTTTGCACAATGTTTATGCTCGAAATGGTATTACGATTGAAGTCCTCCCACAAAACTTTTTGTTGCCTTCTTTCGAATGAAAACCACTAACACACTTAATTGCAAACTTCTCCAGCACATCGGCATAACCGTGTATCGAGTAGACAAATCGAGCAAAGTCAGCAAGAAAGTTGAGAACTTCTTTGTTTGCCTGAGCTATTTCTCGTGAATTTTCTACAATCCAATCAGAAGCTGTTGAAAGAATGCTTCATAAAAGGAACATCCACAAACATATTATAGAAATAGAGCAATCGGGTGCCCGATAAAGAGGCAGGCACTGGCCATGGTCATAGGTCAGATGGATTTATTTAATTAAATACAGTTTTCCCGGAACCGACTCTCTCGCAGGCAGGTCTTGGATCCCCAAAGGAGAATCTTTCTGAATAGGATATGCTTTCATTCATGTCTGGTGCTGCCATGTCGAGATAATATAGTGGACGCCGGTGCCACGTTTATTAGATCATCAGAGTGTGATCAAACGAAACACAACACCAACTAAGGAGCGAGAGAAATAAAGGCCAGCAGCTCCTTAACCCGATGAACCCTTCACCGTGGCACCAATATTGGAGCATGTTTTTGATGCCTGGCGACCGATGCCGAACAGCGTGAGCCTTTCGATGATGGAGTGCTGGCGATAATGGCGCAATCCTTCTTACTCCTTTGGCCAGGCCGCAAAAGACGGCAAGCGTAGCCTCTGGCGAAATGTGAAAGGTAAACCTGCTAAGATCGAGGAATTCCTCAGACCAAGGGTGCTGTGAACGGGCACGGGCAAAGGGTGCGACGTCAAAGTGCATTGGCACACTAATGAAGTTGTTCGCATCGATGGTTGCCAAAAAAAGATTGCCACTGATCTGATCGCCCCCGGCTCCATGCTCCGGCACACGAACGTCGGTCTCGGCCTCGACGAATTTCGTGACAAGAAGCAATTTAGATGTTTTGCAGCATGCACCAAGCCGTCGGAGTGGAACGCACGGCACGTAATGAAGTGATGTGTTGCTACTACAGAACCCCCTTTTCCCTCGCCATCGTCTTCAATCGGAACGTTGAATGCGAAAAATTGCATCGGCACAATCGGGCACACGATGATGATGATGATGATGATGATTATGTTTGGGCGCAGGAAACTCGATACAAATGCCCCTTAGAAACTGACATGATCTCCCCCTCCTCACCCCCATTCGATCACCTCCGTTTCACTGCAAATCGATTAGATCACGTAAGTAGGAGAGATGAGAGATGGATTTGTGTGTTGGCAACTTTTTCGCAACTCATCAACCGCAACAACATGGGCCAACCATTTCTTGGCCGGTTAATGAAACGGACCGGCCGGCTTGTTTGGCTGACAGACCTCGCACTTTACGAGCATCGTTTGCGGTGGCCGTAGCAGCGGCTGATGATTGGTTTCGGTAAGTAAGTTCGTCCGACCAGAGTAAATAAAACATTACGATCGAAACCAAACGGCCAATCAAAAACACCTTTTAGACACAGAGTGAGAAGAGAGGAAGAGGGTGAAAGAGGGTGAGAAGAGTTGCCAACTACAAGGATGGTGGATTTTTGATTGCCTGACCAGGTGGCAACCAACAGGGTATGGGCTGCTTGGATGGTTTTTCCTAAGCTAATCCCTCCTTCACCCATCACCGAGGGGCGGGAGGAAATTGGCCAATTTTATGCGCTTTGACAAACATTCACGGCGTCTCTTGGATCTGTTTTTGTCACTATAAAAAGAGCATCGTTTATGGTGCAGCGTTAAACGTAAAATAAGAGTTCCTCTGCAATGGGAAAACCGAATGGCTAGAAAGGGGTTATAGGGCTTAGCTTAGATCGAGCTTAGTTTTTGTCTCCACCTCCTCCTGAAATCAATTGCGTTTACTGCGTTGCTGCTAGCAGCATAATAAATCAAAGAGGGGAGGAAAAAAATGGAACCGCTTATCGGCGGAACGATAAAGGCAGGAAATCAAACCTTCATCAAGGCATCGCAATCGTTTACGAGCTGTCCCCCTTTTATTGTCCCCAAGCAGGATAAAAAATAGTCATCATCACGATTTATCGTAAATTATGAGTTCGGTGATCAGCACATACACATACACTCACACAAACGGCCGATATGGTCAATAACAATAAATTTCTAGTCGGCCGAAGGTTGGGGCAAAGGGCTAGTTCATCAAAAATCGCTTTTCAAATCACAATGTGTAACGATTTTTCGATTACGTAGTCCGGTGCGCGAGAGAAGTTGTGCCGGAAGATAACTCCGACCCCCGGGAAAGCGGGATGCAGGAAAGCATGTATTTGGATGTAGGACAATATTTTCCCCGCTTGCCGTCCGCGATGATAAATACACGTCCACTCAATTCGTAATCAGAGCCGAACCATTACACCGAATGGACGTATCCCTCCCTGTTGTATTTCTTTTTTCTTCTTCTATAGCTTAGTTTCCCCGCAAATGCGTATACGGTCGCGGAAGGTTGTGGTCGGTGTGGGAACATGTGTTGAAAACAAAAAAGGAAAAACCGTCCGTAAATATTCGCTCAGTACCGTGGGAACGGTTGCAACCGGTGGACATGATTTGGAAACAAAAGGGGAGCTTAAAAAAGGGGGGGAAACACACACACACAAAGACAGCCAATGCAGTTGTCACGCAACAGAAACGTGACGAAGTTTACACGGCGTGAAAAACTCTGGTCAACGGGGTTTTTTTGGCACGATCGGAAAACCGGAGAGGCAACAAAAAAGATTGAAACTTTCCTTTGTTTCATTAAGGGCCTTACAGAACAGTACATTGGACGTTTGAATTTTATCTAATAGTTGCTGATTTAAACCACGTTTGATGTTTTTTTTCCCAATCGCAAATAGTTATAAATGTAAGCAAAAGTGTTTTTTTTTTGTAATTTAAACGGATAAGCAGGATTATCCATAGTACGGTTTACAATCCTCTGCTTTTAACCGTGGTAACAACCTTTAATTCAAAAGTCGTCGACCAGTTTAATCACTGGTAGTTTAATTTAAAAGGTTTCATTAAATTTTATTTCACAATTAAATGGGCGTTTGTTATTCAAAAGAATCGTACGACATAGCCAATTTTCAAAACGTTCTCTGGATTCGGGTGAATGCAGCTGTTTCTGCAAAAAGAAACCCACACAATATTTTTCCTGGAAGCACCATTGAAAATTCACCCGCTCTGCAACGAACAAAGACAACACTTTCCTTCGAAGCGTGTAGCACGTCTGGTTCATCGTTCATCTTGGGAAGATGGTTGTTTTTTCCTTTGCTTAGGCTAATGATAACCGACAGTTAATGATGTACACCATTCACCGGAGCATGCCCTAATTCGCTCACACGGGACAACCCGGGGCAATGAACGAACGAACGAACGGCATTTTTCCCAGTGGAATTGATCGGTTCGGCTGCTGCTGTTGCCGTCAATTTAATTTCGCCCTACACACCACCAATTGAGTCGAATGGCACAGTCTGCCGCTAACAGCTTATCAAACACTTCACGCAATATGTATAGATAGATCTCTTCGGGAATTTGAATCGTGCACGTCGTGGAACGGGAGACAGGCAGGGTCACGCGTGGGCGATGGTGCTAGGACATAGGAGGGAACGGAATTTCCCAGCCCACCCGCCTCGCCCGACCGACACTTTGCTACTTATCGGAATGTCATTCCAGCCATTCCGTGGCCTGGAGTCGTCTCTATTAAATGGTTTCCTCGTCTCGTTGGAGGCGGTTCGGGGCGATTGTGGTGACTTTGGAGAGGCGTACGAAGGGAGGGAAGAGGTGCAATTGGTTTCGAAATGAGGAAAAGTGGCACGGAAATAGAGAGACTTTCTGCAAACACATTTCCTCTGCTTAGGAATCAACGACGGGCAGCAAAGGGGAAGGGAATTTCAAGAAACAGGAATCTATAGAAGAAAAGGAGCGAAGAAACTCAATGTTCAGTGACTCACTGGGCCCAGTCGGGTAAAGGAAGAAAAAAAAAGCCTCTATTGCTCCCAAGCACTCGAATTGGACGCCTTTTGAGAGTTTCCCCCGAGTGTCTGTGCAATTTAAAAGATGGGAAATGATTGGATTGCAAGATGATAGATGGCAAAAGTTGGTCGGACTTTTCTTTTAGGCAGTGCGAATTGCTCCTTGTAACTTCGATTCATTGGATGTCGTCACATTGGACGTCCACATTGGAAAAACGTGGAAATGGATGTGCGAGTAGTGTTGTGAAAACTTTTTTCATTAACTGTCGATATTTTAAAATGCGATTACGCAAGAAACAGCTCCACAAACGTGTTGCCAAGGAAAGCCGGCCAAACTTATCTCGGAAAACTTGCTTACAAAATGAAGCCAGGGAACCAGTGAAAGCGTTTGGTTTTTATTCCAATGCTTATTGCCATGTTCAATTTCCAATCGACATGGAAATGATTGTATAGACGCAATTCGAGCTACGTGCAATCGCTTTCGGACAAAATTGAACATGAACGTCCCATTAACGTACCACAGTTTCTCTTTCACAGACTTGCATGTTGGATTTCGTTTGAAAATTTGTTCTTCTGGGTAGATTTGTGATTCCCTTTTTCTTTAAAGTTGAGCCAGATGAGAACAATAATCGATTTAATTGCGGAAAATTGTCAATCATCGTAGGAGTATGACAAAGATTTGTTCTCTGTTTGCAATTCAATTACACCTTTTCAGCAATATTTCACGATCCCAGGTTCATTCATACCCCGAACAAATTAAAATGATAATGTACTGCCTTCCCACGAAAAAAAAAAATCCTCCGTATTAAATATGACTTCTGATTGTCGTGCATTGTTTTATGTCCATGTCATCAACGCTGCCAACTTGGGATCTCTCATTCACTTTGTCCCATTAACTACTTCAAACCCTGTAATCTCTTCACACTATAATGGCCAAAGAAAAAAAAAGGTATGAATCTGTTCTCGTTTTGAGGAAGAGAGCTGCAAAGAAAAGTATTTTATCATTGTGTCATCCGTTTTGTTGTTGTTTTTCTTTTGTTCTTTCCGGGAAAACACTTTTGCCTCAGCTTAAAATAAGTATGAGCTGCATTTAAATGCGGAGTCTGTCCGCGATGCTCCTTCGCTTGGCGTCCGTTGAAAGTATTTTTCCCGCTGCCATTGCGCCGCCAAATGGTAGAAAAGTTGCGGCACGTTTTCCTCAACTTTCCGGGGCTAAGTAAAAAACTCAAGTACGCATTCGACGGCTGACACAAAGCGTGAACAGCGTTAATGTGTGTGTGTGTGTGTGTGTGTGTGGGCGCGGGTGTTGGTAATTGCATGCGGGATAAAAGTGCCCAATGGTGGACCGAGGGACAACCCAGGGGTAAAGGGAGGGTGGGGGGTCGGGGGCTTTCAGAAAGAGTGGAAAATGGCTAAAATAAAACCACCACGCAGGTTCCGTTTGTGGAAAATTTTCCCCCGGTGGCAAATGCGAAAGCGTAGCCGCCACTCACCGGTTCACACATTTAATAGTAGCTTTTTGGCACGTTTCCCCACGACCACAGGGCTACGTTCCGGGCATAGTTTTCCGCCACACCTTCCCGTACCCCCCGGCCTCCCGGCTGCCCAGCTGTGGTCATAAAGTTTGAACCCATTTGTAGTAGGTGGAAGTTTTTCGCAGACAACGCGGGACGGATGGTTTTGGTCAGAAGGCTGTTTTTCCTCTCTGTGAAGTCAAACTGCATGCGAGAGGAAAGGATGAAAAAACAGGCGGGCGACGGGACAGCGCACACACAAATCCTGACCGTGTACCAACGACAACTCGTGGATACAACATGCAGGCACTGATTCGGTTTACACAACTTTTACCCTTTTTGCTTTTGCTCCCGAAAGCACTTTTTAAGTTTAGGACTTTTCCTCTCCATCTCTCTTTCTCCCTCTTGGGAGGTTTTAGCCATCCTCTATCCCTCCCCCGGCAATGACCTCGAGGGGGAAAAGAGTGCTGCCCTCGGCGCGATGCGAAATTCATCCATTGCACACCTTCCGGGAGGGATTAGACGATCGCCTTACATAAATAACCGGGTGGTCGTCGGTGTTTTGTTGGGCACTGCAGAGGCTAATCCTCGGTTTTGCTGACGAATCATGCACCATGACGGAAAAGCTTGGCTCTTTTTCGTAGCCCTTATGCTTCTCCGGTTGCCAGTGGCCGTTCATGGAAATCAGTCGGCGCTTTCTAATCCACCAACTTGACCAACATTTCCGGTGTAATCTGCTGGTGCTGCTGCTGATACGTACGCATGCAGCATCACGTTCGTGTAATCGCATTAGAATGGTGATTCTCGATATGTCCTACCCTAACTTAACGCAGCTCGGACTGCGGAAAGAGAGATTTCGCAGCTAAGCGAGTCAGAGAGAAAGGCGGAGGAGATTTTAATCCAGACGCTTCTAAGCTAATGCATAGTGGCAGTAACAGGGCAGGTTGGTTTCGGCAATTATTTTGTTTTGGTTTTATGAAGCAAGGAAAAGTTTCCGTCGCACCATCGAGAGAAGAAGGGGTAGGGGGGCTCGGGGAGAGCTCTCGACGGGAGGTCGCAACTGCGGCATTCAAATAATCTTCCCGAGCGGACGAGTCTCCCGGGTGGAATGGCACCAACCTTGCCAACACCATGGCATAATTTGATGTTTTTGCAAATTCATTAGGAGGAGTTTTTAAATTAGAATCCCGTATCTCTGCTCTGTTTTCTTTTTTTCTTCTCTTCACTTTCCCGTGAGCTCGTGTGCGTATGATGTCGTCTCCTGTCGCTTTTTGCGCTCCTCAGTTCAGCTGCCATGCACACCCTTTTGACTAGTCGGGTCTCCTGTCGGGCCATGGAAAAGATGTTGGAAAGTTGCCCCTGTCGATCGCAGGTATTGAAAAGCGTACATCGCTCCCAGAGAGGCGGACAGTTGGGCCTTGAGATGGATCTTCTTGTTCAACGGCGCGGCAACACACAGCTGGAGCCTGCTAGCAGGACGTCAATCTGCGCCAGAGTTTATTTTTCCTTTCATTCGATACAAGCTGTTGCGTTGTCAGTGCTATCGCACCGCAGAGGGTGACACCATATTGAATTAGATTGTCCCGAGCCTTTCCAGAATAATCCGGACAATGCCAGTGATCGAGGCGATGCGGTGCAAGGGATAACGATTAGATGAAACTTTGTCTTGGGGAACGTACGGGACTTCAATCGTGTGTCGCCTTACGTTTGGCCCGGGAAGGGAGAAGGATTTACCGGCTGGGCCACGTGTCGTTGAGGAAGAGGAAGAGCTCGTCTCGACCACGGCACGTCACGAAGCCGGCCTGAGCTCAGGGATTTGCAATGACCAGTTATTGCTTTCTGATAGCGCAAGCCTTCGTTCAAAATTCGCTCCATGCGGAACGGGTGAGGCTTTATTGGTTTCCAGTTCAACCACAAAATCCCCATTAGGATCATCACGCACGTTTTGCCGCATTTAATTCAACTGGGGGACCAGCTCGTCGTGATGAGGTTTCGTTCCCGCTGCTGATACTTCCTTTCAGTTCCTGCCTTTCCCACATTGACCCACATTAGTTTCCAACTAGTGCTATTTTTAACGGGTTTCTAGCGGGTGAATATTTCAAAGCTAAATAACACTCCCGCTTCACTTGTTGAGCGATTCACTGAGGTGCCTTACATTGTGCGTTTTCCATCGATAAATCGCTCCCACAGAGTGGGCCCCCGTTTATCTCCATGAAATATCATCCTCCACCCAATATATAAACTCACCCGTTTGACCTACTTCACCGGGGAGCATAAATAAGGGAGGCTGACCTTTTGCGGCGACTCCCAGGAAGCGGTGTTTAAGGCTGCCGTTTTGCTGCAAAGGCTCGCAACACCGACGCCGGCCGGGTCTGGTATTTAATTCGGCGCTGGTACTACGTGTAGGCCTTTGGTTCGTCGCAAAATGTTCTACCGGCAGTCCGCACCGTGTACGCATGTTTCCGTGGGCCGTAACAGTCCTTTCTCGGCCTCGTTTAACCTTTGATCTATCGCCGTTACGCCTCTTCGTTGTTGGCTCTTTAATAGATCCCCTTTTTTTCTTTTTCTTCCCCTCATTTCATCTCGCAACTGGAAGGAATGTGGAACTGTGTGCCGGGCTTTATGGACGAATTAGATTCAATCTACGTGATCGATAGCAGTTAGCTTTGCGAGCAAAGAGATAACGGCGCCATTTTGTTGCGCTTCGTCGAAACCGATTGAATTTAATCGATTGTGCAAAATAAGCCTTCTTAAATACTGTTAGAATAGCATTTAATTGACGAGGGGATTTTCGAATGGCCTAATTTATTAGCTTTGAAAACGTTTAGAACGCAACTGGTCTGACATGACAGGAAAATGAGCAGAGAAATTGAAGTCTGAGCTAATCGCGATCCAAAACATAAAGAAAAAGGTCAGATTTGCCATTTCCAACACGCCCAGTCGTAGACTTAATTGCATGCGAATCTAGGAGTAGGATCCTACATATATGCCTCACTAGAGCCACTTGACTCCATTCTTTCTGGCAGTGACGCCTAGCAGGACAGATGGAAACGGGGCGATTGATCCTGGGCCGTTTCGTGCGGGATCAATCAATTCCAATGATAAGGGTTCGATCTAAGACGGCTAAAAGCAACCCATCAGAGATAATAGGAAGAAATACACTCGCTTCTGCTGGGCCATTTGTTTCCATAGGCACACACGCACTTTGCATTGCGTGGGCTTAATTGGGTTACAGGAGCTCTAAAGCTGGGCCTGATTGAAGGGTGCTGCTCAGCCGGGAGAATGTTACCTGCTCCAACAAGGCTATTCTGGTAGTCAATAGATTACAATCGACAGCGGAGCACTTGAAATAAGTGAACTATGGGCGGTTTGTTCTAGGAAAACATCAGTTTCAATCGCCAGCAGCGGGTTAGTCTTTAGTAATGGAACTTCGCGATGCAAGGGTTGTAACAGAGAGGCATTCTCGTGTTGGAGGCTTCAATTCACTCCAACCGGTTAGAATCTTTGCGAGGAAAATGCCTGTCCCAAAACACGCCTGCAGTCCTAACGGGTCCTCTGACAAGCTACAGCCAAATGTTCGCTGGGGTGGAGTACATTTTCCGCCGCAAACAACAATTCATAATCTGGATACCGACGACGGGTGGCCGTGACACGGTGAGATTATTGAAATGGTTGTAAAGCTTGGCGTTTTACGGCTCATCTTCATTGCGGTACTGAATGCGATATGCTGTGAAATACGCACGGATAAACGCGTCAAATTCAAACGAGGTAGCATCGACGTTGTGCGAAACGATAATATCATACCAACGATGTGACGAGTGGCGTCTAAAGTGTGTTTTTTTACGATTGTATTTGAATTGATAGAAACTTCCTGCCCCTGCAAGCAAACGAGAAGCATCGGGAAGTTATGTGCCTTGCTTGAGCCCGTGATGTCGCACACAAAAGTTGATGTTATTTTATTATAACTTCATGGCATCGAAACCGAGGTGAATAAATTATGCGTGTGCATGTTTACCGCCCAGGAAGATCATTGCAACGCTGAGAAAATAAACGAAAGAGGTTGCAAAAACTGGCGCCGTATTGACCTGGGAGCTGGTTGGTTGTTCGTGCTTTGGATGTTTGGCATCTCTAGGGCCGGTTTCATTTCCGAGTTTATGGTCCATGTAAACGAACGGAACGTGACTTGATCCGAATGTCTCAGCAATCAACCCGGCCCAAGCCCCTTGCAACCGTGCACCGCTAGACTCAGGAAATAGTCATTGATTCCGTGGAAAGTGAACATAAAGCGGGTTGTAACGGATTTTCATTGCTCTCGAGAAGCTTCTGCAGAACTGACCCATAGGATACCACCACGGGGTTTCTCTCGTTTCTTAGAATCCTTTTTGCATTTCTCGCAAACTAAACCGGATGCGTGGGCATGTCTCTGTCCAAAACCTACAAAGGCCTCGGACCGGACCGAATCAAGGCCGGTTTCTCGGAAAGAAATTCTTCAAATTCCGTTCGAGACAGGCCTGCCGATAGGATCAAGTCCAGATTGCGTTGGATGCTGATCGGTCTACGGTTGTTAGATCTCGTTTATCCGAGAGTAGGAGATAGCAAGAGTGTGCCTCAGCCAAAGGACGTATCGCAAATAAAGGAAGCTCTGCGAAAAGCGAATTTTTTGGCTAAAAATTTTTCATCGCAAATCATTCAATCAAGACCACGCTGGGGAAGCGCTTTCCTTTGGCATGATTTTCGGAAGGCGACTTAAAGAAAAATCCTTCGCACCAGCTTAAAGGGCAATCTGGGCTTGGTTGTGGTGTATGTCTCTGCTTGTTTTCCTTTCATTTTGTTGACCGTTTTTCTCGCAATCTCACGAAGCTGGTCGTCCATTTCGGTCGTTGCTTTTTCAAAATGTTATTTTCGTTTGTTTACTTATCCTCAGCGGTGGACCTTCGTACTTGTAATGCACGCCTCCGGTCTTTAAAGTTGATGTAAATTTCCAATCTATCTTGTGTCTTCCGTTCGACCGCTGCTCTTTGATTGTGGCTGCCTGAGAGCCCGAGCGCCAAAAGCGAAGGTACGTTGACGAAGGGCAGGGTCGAAATGATGAGCCTGAGCCGGAAACCCACGGAAAAACAGCCTCGAGGTGGAAATCGTAAAAATTATTTATACTTGCCCTCTCGCCGCGTATTCCGCGCAGCGACGTTTGCTGCGTTCGGGGTGACTAAACCGCGTCGTGACGAAACGCCGTGACAACACGGGGCTGCTGGGCAGCGAGGGTGCGTAATGATGTAACGGGCCACGAAAATAACCCACGCTGTCGGTGTTCGCTCCAATCTCCCATCGTTTATCGCGCGCACGGGCTGCTTTGGCTTCACCGCTCAACTGACCACTGCGACGTTCCTGCGATATACTGGCCACCTTTAAATTAGTCTGGGAATACACGATTCCCTACCGCCTTCTCCCTGCCTTCTAGTGCACACAGTGGAAATGCTTATCTTATGCTTACTTGCCTTCGCTTCGTGGAACCTCTCCGATCTCTTTTTTAGCAAAACTTGAAGCTGATCCGGTACCGACCAGTTTGTTCGGTAATTTATTCCCGACACCCGCACTTGCTCTTCGATTGGCGTTTTTTTCTTTTCTTTTTCGTGGGGAAAATCACATCTGGCAGACGCGAATCTATTCACCGAAAACGAACACCAGCGCTTCAATCGTCGATTGATTCGAGAATATTATTCACGCCTGTTGCACTGTTTCGGTCCGTCGTCGCATACTTGGTTTCGTTTGATTGAATTTCGTTCATCACTTTCGGCACTGGAGCAAAGGAGCGCGAACTGCACTACACCGTAAGGCAAGCAAGCACCTGAACATTCTTGTTCACTTCACCTTCGCTTTTTACGGCTTCTTCTATCGGATTCCGGTTCACTGGCGATGTCGGTATTTCACGCGCGACACGTCCGATGAATTATTCAGCTTCGAGTGATAAAATGTGTACCTATATTTCAATCACACGCCGTTTCGTGGTCTCGTGTGGGCATCGATAACGGAACTGCAAGAGTATTGGATGCTGCTGCTTGCTTGTCCGACACCGCACGCAATGTTGAATCTTTTATTTATTTTCACACATCCAATTTCAATCACTTATCAAGCCGTTGCCCTCGCCTTCGTGGCAAAGATTGGAAGTGTCTTTTTGTAGACTATTGTGAACTATGTAGCAGTTTTTCTTTCATCTACTTAACAATGCAACCATGATACAATTCTCAAGAGATTGCGTTACTTAGCCATACATTTCATGTTTCACTCACAGTTAGTATATTAGTTTGCTCAATGTGCCGTGGAAATAAACCAGGAGCAAACTATCACCAGCCACTAGGCGCCTCCATTGGACGCTGTCGTTTGAGCCATCAGCTAAGATTTGTGACTTATTTTACTAAACACTGCATCCATCGTGTGCGTCACCTTCCATCCACCATTTTCTTCTTCCGTATTTTTCTATAGAACAAACACCACACGGCGGCAAGCCATCCTGTACATGTCAAACCGCGCACCGACACCTGGCGGGACAATCTGTTTACGCACCAGAGCACACAGCACAAGCAGCCGCTTCCATGACGCACACCGCGGTGATCGATTCTTCACCGAGAATCCCTTCTCTTTGTTTCCACCCAGATGCGATCGCTTCTGCTCCCCTTCACTGGCTGTTCATGCAGTTCGAACGAATGTGTTTGCGTTGCGTCAAGTCACAGCCTGACATTCGAGCAGCTTCCGAGCAGCAAGGGAACAGAACGTACCTGCATGCTGCTGGCTTGGCGAACGCACCGGATTCTACTGACCACCTCAAGTCAACGCTGGAACTGTGCGAGCTCAACAAATGTCGCGAACGTACTCGTGTTGTTTATACCTTCGCCGCAGCTGCGCAATGCCCGAAGGTGGTTTCGTTCGGATAAAACGAAGGTAACTCAGCCTGCACTCGGCTGCAAATCATCTCACAACCACGTTTACTTTTTTCTCACCAATAGCAGTGAGCAGCAGTCACCTCTGGCCATTAGTGAGAGGCACGTACTTTCACTCTTTCGCCATCATCACAAAACTCCACGCGAATAGCTGTAAGAAGCAGAGATGGAAAGGAAGTGAAAACATCCTGAAGGTGTGTTTATGTTGCAGAGAATGGGAAGAAAACTCACTGCAACTGACGTTGACGGACAGAGGGCCCTAAGTAGTCTGAGCGAGCGAGCGTGAGTTTCACTGGCGATGTGAACAGCGAAGCCCGGCGACGTCAGGCCCTTTGGGTAAATTAGAGAAACATGTCAACAGTTGCTTGAAACCCGCACTTTTCTGCTCAACAAAGAGACGCAGAAAAACTATGAACACGGTGCTGCAACATAAAATCACCCTCAAATCCATTTATAGCCATTGATCAATCCATTACGCCGTTAGACCATAAATCCGGAACATTGTAGTAGGAATAACAATCAAACGTAACGGATTTTGGCAATATTTCTATCCGCCGGGCGAGACTCGTTTCTTTCATTTTTTTTTCCATGCGTCGATAAAAGACGTTCATCTTCAAGCGGAAATGGAGGCGCCTGGTAGACCACAGGGAAAGTGGGACTGAACTCCATCTCCAGGGAATACAGCAGGTAGATTTCAATCAACCACAACCGTTGATATATCCAGCAGGAGCACATCCCGAACAGCAATAGTCACCATCCCGTCGTAGTGGTGACACCTTTTATGCTTCCGTAGCTTTCACATCAATTACGTTTGTCGAATCGTTCGAAGCGGAGCATTGCTGTAGAAATTAGATTTTATTCGGGCAGTCCGATGGAAGCAACGGAGGAGGAAATCCATCGTAATTAATTACGACATCGGTGATGATCAAACATCAGACATTTTCGACAAATGAATTCGATCAGAATAATTCCCCCCTTGACGTGGAGTGCACGTGCCATTGATAGATTGCCTTTCGGTGCGCTGTCTTCCATCGCACTGGCACAGAACTAGCAGTAGCACGTGAATCTGCGTGTCTCGCAAGGCGTTCTGAGAACAGTGAAAAGAGCCCTCCGCGGTGTTTGATGTGCACTAGCAAGCGGCTGCCTTGGGGGAAAGCAACGAACGCGAGGTTAGCGAAGGTGAGTTATTCGAAACGAGTCGTCTCCTAAAGGCACGTGGAAGCGATTGAATGTCTAAAATGGAAAATTCAAATTGAGTGCCAATGAACCGAATGATACAAAGCTCAAATTTCCTTCCGTTCGCGTTTTTGAAATGCATTTAACGCGAGCTCCGAAATGCAGCTCAGCTGACGTCAGACGGAGGGAAATTGTATGCTTTCCACCGGGCACAGTGAAATGCGTCGGAAGCAACGAGCATTATTTACGATGCAGTTTTGACTCGAGAAATAAATTCAAATTGAAATTTTCAACTGAACGCGTCCGTGCGTGGGGATGAAAAACGGCACCACTTTCTCATCTTCCATGTTGCCAATCAGAGCAAGTAGATAAAACTTGCGCTAAATGAACTGTCGCTTTCATCGTTTCATCATGTCCGGGTTGGCTCCTTCCGCGAAGGAACGGGTTGCTGCGCTACAACTACGAGCATTTGTGCAGGGTGAAAAAAGGACGTGAAAAACCGCGAAGGAAAAGTACGCGAAGAAAAGGTTCCTGCTCGACCGGCGGTTGATTTGAGCCCACGCTCGGGCGTAAACCTGGTGCCTTCGCGTGTTTGGGAGCGTTTGAAGTTGCCATACGGAAAATGAAACAGTTTTGTAGTCATGTAGTAATGGGTACTTCTACGAGCGTCGCACAATGCGAAGCCGGAAGCCGCTTGCCACCAGCAATGGTTGTAACATCTATTAGGGCCAACCACGGGACAACTGACACGGTACTTGCTGCTAAAAGCAACTCATCCGAGCCCTTTTTCTGCTCCGCCATGCCAACCAGTCATTGCAAGACATCATTATCGCGTAAAAGGCGTTGGAAAGCGTCATCTCGCCTTTATCGTTGCTGTTCGCAGACGAATGCTCGAAATAATTGTCCACATCCAGCCCGGCTGCAGTCGTGCATCAGTTGTGTTAGTGGAATAAAGGTTTTTTTTTTGTTCTTCTAGTGATTTCGTAGTCAGAATGTGCTGCTGGTGCTCTCGGCAAGGATCTGTATTTTAATTATTATCCACATTTTGCAGGTCACGCTTGCCGTACCGGCGCACGACCAGAGTTTAGTGTGAAGTACTCGTTTCGTTCTGATGGCTTCAGGAAACAGTTTGCGATGGAGAAAACATAAATTATACTTGCACTAATAATACCATTTGCAGCCGTGTGATCGAGGGTGGAGCATCATAATCTGTTTGCGGAAGTAATTAGTATCCTCACTTGAAACGAATCTTAAAGGAGGATCCTCAGAATTACCTCATCCTGAGTGCGATGCGGCTTGGCTTGAAAATTGTTTCTAGTGCCACCGTTTTATCGGAAAAAGATGATGGCTCAATGGAACGCCCGGTTTCAATTTTCGGCAAAATGTTTTCTAGAAATATATGTAAAGTGCCTATAACGAGGGTGAAAATGCCTCACTAGAATCCTTGGAAGGTTCAAAGGGACTGCATACAAATTTGTATTGCTCTCAGGTTCAAGTGTATAATAGTATTTTTGTTTTCCCCTCCACGACTTGCGGCAAAACCACAGCCCCGGGGTTGGCAAGAATTTACAATTTATGTTGTTTTCCTTAAAGATTACGAGTCACGTTTCTCCTCTCGCTCCACAGTGGCAGCTGTCCCGTTCCCATTTGAGCCAGCATATCTGAATCCCCGGCCTGGGGTGCTCATTACAGCAATGGGCACCGATTTTCCGGTTCAGTATAACGATGCCGTTTTATCCATTGTACAGCAGAATAAACAGAACCTCTTCCGGCGTTAGTGGTTGGCTTTTTCGACGGGCAGCACTCGCTAACGGTCGGTATGATTGGAAAAGTTTAGCTTTATTTGAATTCATTAGCAGAAACGGGTTCACTTGGGTGGTTCGAGATCGGTGCCCCTTACCCACCCTAGGGACAAAGGTCGTGCATCATAGAGCATTTAAAAAAGCAAATAAAGCCATCCAACCACCCGGTTTTGCAAAACGGAAAAGCCAGATAGATAAGTCGGCTCAAAAACATGCCCAATTTTAAACATTCGCCATCGGATGGGTTACGCAAAGCTGGAGGCAGTGGCTAATTTTATGGTCCACCAGTGGAAAGTTTGCTGATATTCAAATGAGGGTAGCAAATAAGTGCTGATTAAATCAAACCTTTTATTTGATGCATACATTTAGCCAGAAAAGGATGGAAGACGAGCGGCAGTTTAAAGTTGGTCGAAACCAAACCATTTGGTCTTGGGAAACCGCATGGCGCATGGCAAGAATATAAAATCATGACGCTGGACAATAATATGTAAAAGTATTGCTGTGCCTAAAGAACAAGAAAAGACGACGACAAAAATGAGCTATAGCAGCGAACTAAACGTTCCATCGGTGGCTAAATTAAGCTATTGGAAAATTGCCACTTCAGCTGCTTTCATCAAACATATGAATGCATTATAGTTGAAGCAGAATGTCGAATCAATCCAATATCTTTTCTGAAAGATCATTTAAAGCCTATGAAAAGAAAACAAATCATTTAAAGCCTATGTTTGACGCGTTTTGCAACTCATGAATTGAGACTATTCTTGAAAGGATTTTTATTTATTTGTTTCCCTCCGCCATCGTTGATGGGCTTCTGTTTTCCTCATCGAATGAAAGCAATTGAAGAGAATTTGCTTTTCCGAGAAAATACATGGACTTCCCTTCCCTCTCCATTTTCCTCGTCGACTGTTGAATGTTTCCTCCAAAACATTCGAACAAAAAACCTCCACTGGAAAGTCTTTGGAACTGGGACGAAAACAGATTGGTTCGTTTTTGGTGCGGTGGTATCAATGGATTGGAGCAGAAATAATCGCTGTATGAGAAAGAGACGGGAACATGGACCTATCCTTTCTCTCGCGGGAAAAGATTGGGAGCAGATTTTCGACGACCTTCTTCAATAGGAATGGTGAGGAAAATCGCCCAGTAAACATTCGGTGTTGGAGGGATGGGAAGAAAAAAGCGGTCAACAACGGTTTGGCCGAATCTGGGTTTTATTTACTCTTTTACTAGGTTTCTTGAAAAACAATAAAACGTTGTGTAAACAATATCAAGTCGTTCGGTTTGGTAACAATAATGTCTGTCTGGTGTTGTTATCATATTCATCAGAAGATAAAGATAAAATCAAACGCTGATAATTGCTATTCGAATCATGAATTCATGAATGACAAGCTTTTAATGACTCCAATTGGAGGTTCATTCGACTTTGGAGGGGTCGTTTTTACGTATGAAAAATAAAGTTTTTAATTTCGCACTAGTTTACAAAGATTGTTTTAAAATTAGAACTCGCTTCTTCTTCGTCATAGAAACGTTCTAGAAAAAAAATTCTATTGGGCTTTCCTAGAGTTAAGCGCTTGAAATGTGGCAGCTCACTAAAATAAGATGGAATGCAGTAGCACTCAGTTGAATACTCAGTTGAATGTTTCATTATCGTTAGCCCCAATGGTGGATATTTTGAGATGCGAAATACGTCCGTCCGTTTTTGACATCCAAAACATTTCAAATTGCTCAAATATTTATCGCCACGGGAATTGTTTTTGGGAAGGAACCCAAATTTATTTACCCAGAGCCCTGAGTGGTTCATCGAAATTTACATTGAGAAATAGACAGGTTGCTCGAAGGAAACGTATATTAATTGGTGTATTATACTTGGTCCACTTTCTGCTAGCCTACAATGGGAAACATTTTCGCTGTCTCGAGCGGCTAAAAGCTAAATAAAAAAGGAATTGCTTCTAGAAAAACTGTTAGGCAACGTAAAACAAGTTTCTTCGACTGTTCAGTCATATTACACTGGGTTTCTAGCCATTATAAACACCTGTTTCCGAGTGCCTGCAGCTTTGACATCCGTTACATTGGATTGTTTAAAGAATACTCGGTAATTTGCACCTCTAAGGGCTTCATTTATTATAATATAAGGTATTCGGTGTGCACGTCACGCCAGGACAACTGCAATGCTCTTTATTTCGTTTTAACCTAAAGAAGAACCACGTTGTAAGTTTCTTTTTTACCAATTTGGAGCGCTTGGCATGCGGAACATCGAGATGAAATAAAATATCCCACAGTAACAGCGGCGTCGCTCGGGGCTTAATTGTAAAAAAATATCCTCGGAACAGCGTATTTACGATTTCCTCATGGGAAAACGGAATGGATGGAATTTGTCTTTCATTACCACCGTCCTGGCAAGCTTCGCAAGAAATGATGTGTGACCGGGAGTGAAAGAAAGCGAAAAATTCTTCTTCGCACACATCAAAGGCGGAATCTCTATCACCTTGGCGTTCGTTATGCGGAGTTTTTCGTTTCACCGTGTGTTAAGCCAAGCGTTCAATTCTGAGTTCCCAGGTTCTTTTGTGTATCTAGTCTTGGTACAATATTGTATCACGTAAATCAGGTTTGCTTTAAACTAGTCATCTTAAACTACAACTTACGTGAGAGATGTCGGGAGTCGTATCTTAATGTCATTTTCGCTTATTTGAGAATCCAATCCGTCCAACTGCTACTGGCCGGTTTTGTGATGGGCGCGTTAAAAGAATTTGTTGACTTTCGGCACGAATGAAATGTGAACCATTATTTCGCCACCAATTTCGAAACTAACGACCGCACGCAACCAAAGTAATCTCCGATGCTTGAGCAAACGTGGTTTTTCGTTGTTTGCGTGGCTTACGGCGACAAAACGGAGGGGATTTATTTGCCGATACCAGCTAAATGAGCAGGTCCTGTCTGAGCTCCGTCGTCGTCCGGTGGAGGCGAACTAAAAATGCTTCCCGCGCCGGCAGATCCAAAGAAGGCACACAAAAGCTGGAAGAATACATCCACTGCGTGGGGGTGTATGGGTGCAGTGTAAATATTTCATCGCTCCATTCACCCACTTAGCCCGGCGTGGGTTTGAACAATATCGGATGACAGGCTCCGGTAGCTTGCAATCCGTTTTGAAATATGTCTGTCCGTTCTGTCTGTCGAAAGGATTTTCCAACTAACCCATCGGCGGTTGGGGATGGCGTGGGACGGGAGGACAACATTTCAAATTCAATTGAACAATTGAGTAGTCGAGACGGGTCATGGTAGAACGAAAGCTACCTGCCTTAAACGACGTTCAGGAAGGAATAACAAAAAAGAGAGAAGAATGTGATAGCGTGCAGAGCGTCTACATGAAAGGGAAAACGCAATCGATAACATTATGACAGGTCCCAGGGTCGAACGCTCGAGGGGTAAGAGTGCACTTGAGTCCCTGTCAATGTAAGATTTTCCTTCGCAGACATCCTTCTCCTTTTTTCATCACTTTGCAAACCACGGCAGGGATTCTCCTCAATTAGTCCAATCATGTCCCTAATTGATTATGCCTGGTTCCTCCGGCTCGGTAGAAAAAAACGCTGACACTCCCGATTGATCCTCATGAATAAATGGCACAAAGACGATTATCTGCAAGGGAGAATATGAGTGACCGGTCCTTGAACCTCAATGCAAGAAGCTTCAATATTGTACTCATCCGTTTGATTGTCAAGCTTGTCAGGCGAAACTCTGCAATAGATTGACAGCACGTAATGGAATAAGAAATATGTGAAGCGAGCCAGCATAAATTTTGAACTCAGCAACTCCCGTTGGCTTTCGAACGCTTTCCCATCGATTATTCTGTCCATGTTAAATTCACCGCTTTTCGGTGGATTTAAACAGTTAACACTGGGAGAACTTTTCCATTTCTTCTCTTCATCCCAAATCCACTCCAACAGTTAATCCTGAATCGGGCAAAGCAAATAAGAAAGCAAACAGAATCGCTTGCACCTGAAACAAATCCATTTCTGCCCCAATTAACATTAGGCAAGAGAGAATGGGGCCCACGTCTGGATGGCCGTGACCGTGGCGTGGTAGCTGGTATGAGTGTGGGGGCGAAATAAGACAGATTTCTTTACACTCGAACGCACTCGAACGGTTCAAGGGTGCGAAAAAAGGGGCAATGCAGATAAACAGGCGAGCGAAAAGGAGACAGCTAGCACCGGCAGCCGTTCAGGATGGATGGGGGGTAGAGGAGAGAAAGGCGAAAGCAGAACGCAAATTTGCATACCAAGAAATGAGATTTCCGGAAAGTGGAAAGTGCGAATGCCACAGGGAAATTTTGCTTCTGCTTCGCTACCGACGACGGCGTTGGAAAAAAAATTGGACTACGTTTGTCTTGGATGCCGAGCCCGAGGTCTTGGAAGACTACGACGATGTCTTAACGACCCAGCAAGGATGGCCAGAATGAGAGAGATAGAGAGAGCAGGGAAGGGGCAGAGGGGCAGAAAAAAAGAGTATATAAGTTGGGAAACCAGGAGGCGCGGGACATTCAGCAAACCATTTCTGCTCTTCGCTGTCAATGACGGGTGAGATGATTGAGCTGGTGACCCCCGCCCACCTCCCCACCCTCGCTTCCTATGGCCACGGTACTCTCCTTAGAGGAACCGGCAAGAATGGCAAACTGTCAGTCAAGTGAAAATGTGTGGAAAACGACAGGTCATTTCCAACCGAGAGTGACAGGACGCACGACGTCCCGGATGTCGACGAAATTAAACCGCTTTTCTTTCCTACCACCCGAGTCTTGGCTTTCGTCACAGACCATTAAGGGAGTGCCCCCTTTGTGGATACTTCTTATTTAAATCACGCCCCCGCGTAATGAGTCAAGAATGAAGACATGAGGTGCCAGAACCGTAGAATTATTCCTTAAAGCCATTGCGCGTCCAGTTTGTTGGTCTATTTCCGACTGTTACTATTCGATTGTCACGACCATGTCTGGTTTTGGTTCATTTATATTCGTGCAACGCAACTCTGTGCATTTGTTTTTCTCGCTACGGTGTTTTGCAGGGGACACAAATCCGATTTCATCCAGGTACTAAGAGTTCCCTTCAATTCTGTTCAATCTGTAACACATTCTAAACGACAGAATAGAGCATTAACCAATGGCCCGTTTTAAGCGTTTCATAAAAGTAGTGAAATTGCACTGGAAAAGGAAAACAAAGAACATTTACCAAAGACTCCTCTGCAAAGTATCCGTACCTTGAAGGAAAGCTTTCCGGCTGAACATTTCCCATGCGTCACATACGTTGGCGGTCTGGGACATCGTTGGATCCCTGGAGCGAATTGAACTGAAAAACTGATCCCCCAACAAGATGCAGGGCAACATTTTTCAGCTTTCAAACTCTTTTGCCTCCGGTCCGGCCACCCACGGAATGGTGGAAACTTGGAGCTCGCCCACCAACATGGAATAAATAATAAATGCTAAAGCAGCAGAACCTTCCTTCGGGCCATCGTAACGAGTGCACTGGGAGTTCGGAGTTGTTTTTTCGACATTTTCTACGCAACTACACGCGTCTTTTGGGGAAGCAGCAAGGCCACGATCGCTTATGACCATCGGCTGCTTCGTGGGCGGAAAACAATTTAGCTACCGTGCCTTTGACAAATTAGCTGCCTCGCCACCGTTTCGTTTGATTGTTTCTCCAAACGAACAATAGAATAAAAGTCAAACTTGCTGTTTGACGAATTTCCTTCGATTATGTCAACAGCCGGTACCGCGAGTTGAGTACATGAAAGTAATATTTTTTTTGGTCATTACGAAACAGGGTTTGTTGGCAAGCACGATTGTGATATACTGCAGTTGCAGTTTATTTGTTGGCGTTAAATAAAAAACAAGTACAACGGATGATGAATAGCCAAGTCTCGCCCTGATACGGATGATGAACGGGTTGTTTTCCACACCACAAAAGAAAATTGTTTGTTGTTTGTTTTTCCCCATGCCAACATGTGTTTGAAAAATGGCCGCGCTTGTTTCGGCCGCGGTACCTAGAACAGCCACGCTCAAGCGTGGCTCGAGCCATGTATTTCCCTTAAGGGACGCTATTGCACAAGCTTTGTTTGGTGTTTGTGAGGTAAATGTTTTGTGTGTCTTAAAACACTGTTTGTTGGCCTCTTTGACGGCTTTGTTTCCGTCCGTTCATAAAGTTCAAACGACGGCGCTTGCCGATTGATTTCTTTATTCAAACGAAAGCTGTGTGACGATAACGGAGAAGAGGTGGTTGAGTGGTGGACTAGACGCAGCAAATCCAAATCCGTCTGGCACGAGCAACATGGCCAAATGGGCCAGGGGAACGGCTATTCTAACAGGAAACAGCTCACCGAACGAAAGGAGCGCGCGGAAAAATGAAGCGCAAGGAAACGATCTTTGTGAAACTTAGCGAAAGCACTCCAAAGGGAGATTCGAGCGGGCGATAATCAGCGGTTTGGTCCCGCCCCTGGGGGTGGACAAATTTCCGCCGAGTAGAACACCCGCCTGCTCGCAAACGAGTTCGCATTGTTCGGGTTTCCAGTTCATTACGATGGCGATAATGATCGCAATTCTTCCCCCTAGCGACGACGTCGCCCTTTCTAGACGACTCCCTTTTGCGGCAAAAGTGTTCTGCTCGAGGGGGTCATGAATCGGTACTTTCCGTCCGATCCTTTGTTCAGGGGTGGGGGAGGTTCCCAGCGTACATTTGGAACAAGTGTTTCCCAACCCCTCGAGACTCAAGCTCAAAAGTGCCGCGTGTCTGTTTGATTGATAATTTTGTGGTTCAGATTTGAGGTTGATGTAATTTGTTGGCGTGAGGTTGATGTAATTTTTTTTGTTCTCTAAATTTCCTCTAGTTTAGTTTTCTTTCTCTCGAGAAATTGGAATGTAATAACGAGCGCTATTAAACATTCCCGAAAGGCTTATTGAAACTGGCAGCTTGCTTGGAAATATGCTGACTAGCGAAATCAACATCATATCAGCAGCAACAGAAGCTGCATCCGTATTGTCTTACTGACAATAAATTGTTTCTCTTTTTTTTCTCACAGCAATTTATCTATAAAATGCTCATATTCTGCATGCTTGCCTTGGCTGGTGGCTGGAATTCGTGAAAAGCAATCTGTGCCTGGTCGGACGAATTTGAGATGGTTCACGTGCCCGAACCCAACAGTGCCCAAGTTTGACAAATTCGTCGCGCATGCTACACACTGCCCCGACGGGCTGTTCCATTTCGATGCACCAAAGGATCGTTTGGACCTTGGAGTCGGTGCGTGAAAATGGCAGACGGACGCAATATAATATCGGACCCCCGTATGCGCCGAGCCTTGACGATGCCGTGCACGGTAGCCGAATAAATTGCTGCCCCTCGGCTTTTGAGAAACGCAATAGACAAGTTGGAACCGAATGGCGTTGTCGCGAGGCTGGGGAATTACCGGGACTTCAACTGAAACCGCAACTAAGCTCACCGGACAACAGGCGTTCGTCATTGTCCAGGCTGTAAAACGAGCTCGTCCAAGAGGTCCGCCGTATGCCATTGCATTTTATGCAAGTGCAACATGCAAGCACATGCATTGACGCGGGGTGGTGGAAAACCACGGACTTCCCCGGTGGGTACGTGCCTGGACTTTTCCGCCAACTTGCCAACTCGTAGTCAGCTGAACTTGCGATCTGCCCCCTTTCACAATGGACAATGAAGCCGTGGATTACTTCCACGCAAAGTTGTATCGTTTGCTTCACGTTTTTCCCAGCATAATTTATGCACATGGGCTTGGGATGATATTTGCGCTTCCACGAGATTTTTCCCTGCCAATAGCGTAAAATGACTGTTTGGCGGACGACTGTACAGCCGGCGTTTCCTTCCTCCGGGGAAACGAGCATCCCTCCGGGAAATTTGGGGGGAATTATTTTAATACCGCTGCTGACAGCTGGGATGGTTCTAGTTCGTTTCCGGCGGTGGAAAATCTTCCATTGATGGACGCCATTGACGAACGTCGCTGAGAAGCAGAGCCCAACGCATGAGTGACATTTTAATTAATTTTTAATTATCCACGCACACGTCCGGGGAAATAGAGCATTCGGTTTCGGCAAAGGGGCAACAAAATGACGCGCCGAAATTTCGCCCATTCGGTGGTGAATAAATAATTATCTATTCTGTGGAAACTGTTATGGCAAATATATTATTTGAGCCCAGAAAATCGAAGAAAACTTCACCCACGCGCGTGTGCGTGATGTTAGCAGAATTTCTAAGGCAGATTGATAACATAGCTTTCCTTCCCGGATTTCATCTTTTATTGAATCATTCCAACTTACTCCGAGAGGTTTAAAGCCGAACAATTCGAATTGGAAAAAATGCCTGAAATGTAGAAAGAGGTTAGACAAATTTTGAAGATCGAAGTTCGATGGTTGTTACTCAAGAAGTATCGGTACCAACGGTTTATAAAACATGGAACCAAAAACAAGGCATACATGAGATCTCGGAGTTGACCCAAATATAATCGAAGGTAAGGCAAAGACCATTGAAACTAAGCTTCCCTGGAACCGGGTTGGCGTATGCGATGTTTTACCCGGTTTGCTTTTCAATCTGGCAAACATAGTGCTGTTTCGCTCCATGCCTCCTGATTGTGCCGCTTCGTTGGGCCAGATTTTTCAAATAGCAACTGGCAGTACTGGGCCACGGGCTTTAGCAGCAGGGCTGGCGTACGCTAATGATGATTTATACTATTTACATTGCCTTCGTCAGCTCGCCGTCCCGAGAATTGCTGTGTGTTTCCTCTTTTTCTTTCCCCTGAATCCCGATGCACTGGAGCGGCCCTGGCACTGGTTGTTGTTCGGTGGAAAATGTTATTAATTTTAATGTATGCAAAAGCTCATTCGCGGTCGTGTAGCTGGGTGAGGTGCCATTTGCAACAAGCACATTATTGTCTTGGCGGACCTCTCGCTCGCGCTGGCTGCACTGCTGGCTGTCCTCGGGACGTACCTGGCAGACAGTTATTACGTACTTATGCTCTAATTAAAGCCGATACCGGCCTGAAGCTGTAAGGGAATGTGCGAACTAGCGTAATAATAAGATTACGGCACACTCACCACAAGCAAGCCCCGAGATCTTCTATTTGCTGCCACGCGTTGCTTTTTTTTTCTTCCTGGCGCTTTCGCCGTCGCCTGTTGACATTCTTCTGCTGCTGTTGTTGAGTTCCAAGTTTCCCCTTCCTTGGTTGAAGGTCCTCGGATGTGGAGCATCGGCAGAAGAAAACCGCGCACTTGTGAAGGGAATCCAGCACCGTCACCCACACTGCGTGGAGTGAATATTTGTCTGTTTCGTAATAACGTAAGTAATAAAGTGAAGCCCCATTCATCACAAGGGGTTATCTAATGCATCCAATTTATTCAAAATGGCATCGCCTGCTTAGATCACGTGCAGTTGCACAATTGAGCGTGATAATTATAATTTGTCAGCAGGCAACGCTCGTTTCCTCGTTGAATTTGTGCAAGTGTCGCACCGGTCGAGTTTTTGAGTAAAGGTAAATGGTAATGGTAAATTGAATATTCATGCGTACAACAAATGTGTCCACTGACTACGGCGACTTTGCAGTTTTTTCCCCGAGATAAGGAACCGTTCCACTTTCCCTTAACAGTAAACATTCACCTACTTTGTACTTGGTTGTCCGTCCCGCCCAGGTAATGTTCTGTTTACCCTACCGACCGTATCCGCGTGGCATTAAATCGTGCATTGCATGTGTGCCAGTCGGTCCGGTGGGCGTGTGGGGATGCTTCCGTCTCGGGTAAAAGGAGTCAAACAATGAGCGGACCGAAGGCTCGCGTCCAGTCCAGAGACGAATGGGAATCATTCCGTGCCGATGTCACAATATCGTCCGTTTGAGGTCAGTGTGCGATCGTGGTCGGTGAGCTGACAGCAACAAATGGACGGCACATAATTAATAGCGTACTTTCACGACAACAGATGCTTGCGGCCCACGTTCGACCACGGGCCGCCTCGTCGTAATTAGCCTGCCGGGCGCGGCGTCTGCCGGCGAGCGGGGCAGAATCATAATTACGATAATAAACTTACAACATCAGAAGCACACTCCGTGGGTCGTTTTTTGGGGTGGGGACCAGAAAGGTCGCTAACTCGTGGAGAGGGATCTTCCTGCTGTGCAGGACACACCGCTTACTGCCGTTCTCGCATTTATCCCTTTCACCCAGCTATCAATTTATCCCACGCTTCTTCGTATCGTTGTCCAGGCCTCGAGACGAATTCATCAGGTGAATTTTTTATGCCCAAGTGTTGTTTCCCGGAGGTGTTTCATATTACAGCGAAGCTACTGAGGATTGATAGAAGAGTTCTTAACATGTGAGAAATTCACTGACGCTCTGATAACACAAAACAATCAGTAGACTATACTTTATGTTAATGTTGGTAGTCATTCTTGTGAAATAGGATGTTACTTAATGAAGTCGTGCAATCAGCGCAACAGAATATATTGATATCTCTCTTACAGAAAGGGATCTTGTTCTTTATCGTGTCCAACTTTTTGTTAATGATTGATATTGATTGCTCAACATCGCTTTTGGATGGAGATAAGGTCCATTCCGAGAAACAGAGGCATACTAATGAAAACAAAGATTAGCCAGAGGCCTGTTTCTTAGGAACCTCTGCATAGACATAACATGAAGGAACTTCTAAGCACTCGCAGCCATCGAGTAGTTGGGAATACTTTAACGGTCTGCTAAATGCGAAGGCTTCCAGGTTGGCCCAATACGATCAATTATCGGGCTCCGGTCGATAAGCAATCGCTAGCGATACATGCCAAAACAGTGCGACGGGGGATGTAAGGGATGAGGATGGGGCAGACGAAGCCCACAGAAAGAAGAAGTTCTGTAGCCACAAAATGAAACTAATAACAATGTACAAGTTGTACGGTTCAGTGCGATGTAGTTTCGCGAATCCTTATGACCGAAGTTAGCCCTGCGGTTGTGGCAAAAGTTTCCCCCGAATGTGAGTTTACGTCTAGTTTTCCTCGCATTTTGCGGATATCTATATATCTATCGATGAAATTCAACGCATATCATCACCTTGAACGTGATGAGGGACGACCGAAACTTCTTCGAAAAATATACACGATCGGTGCTCCTTTCCGCAAAATATGATTGATGATCCTGCGGTCGTTTTAATGTACAGAAACGAATGAAGTTCGTTACGACCTAAGGCCAGCAACGCGATGGGATAAAGCGATGACCCGAGCCTTCAGCATTCCACACTAAAAAAAAATCAAACGGGTCAGGAAAGATAAAGATTGGAATGCAAATCGCCATACCCGGAAGGTAACGATATTTTTTTTTTTTTAATGAGAGCCATTATTTTATCCAGCAAGAAAAATCCGTTCAGGTTACCCAAGCCTCTTTTACGGTACGCTATGCTTGATCCGTTTTTAATGAACGGAAAACTCTTTCACCGGGCTCAGTTTAACATATTTAAGCAAGGACAAAGGGGACGCTTTAAACAGTATTATCTGCCAAACAATAAATGAATGGAAAAGTTAATGCACTTTCGAAAGAACACTCAAAAGGAAACATGAAAACGGGTTGTTCTGCTGGGTGAAAACGTGCATCTACTCTTGATCTATAATTATACGAGTTGCCAACCCGGTCGAAGTTCCCAACAAGCTCGTCATGCTTGACATCTGATTTTGTTTTCTTGTTCTTCTACTTAACAAAGCCATCTACCTGATTAACGGAAAATCCCTTTTTCCGAGGATATATAATCGCATCAAAAGGATCTGATACTTTGTCAGTGCTCGCGGTAGTAAATGATGTTACTGATGGACATGCGATATGTTGATTAGAGGTCCCCAAATGATAAAAAAAGTTTAGAAGGAAAAAGGCAAAAAAATTATCACAGAATTAAGCTTAGCCTTGACTTATTCAAGATTATGAAGAGTTTAAAACAACAATTAAAATATGAACAATGTGATGCGAATAACGGATTTTCGAATGCTATGGAAAACAATATTTTACGCATTTTATTATGAAATGTCGACGTTAATACTTAAAGCAAATATTTCGCAGAACCTGCCGATGCATAATAAACCCACGCTGTTCATTACTTACATATACTCCAATCGTTACTGCCACACGTGAAGCGCTGACAGACTAGTTTGCTTCATGTTAATTGGAATCTCGCGAGCTTTTCCATAACCATCCGCCACCCCCTCCACACCTTCACCCATCCCGTGTAGTTTATTATGCTTCATCTCCGTGAGGCAAATGGCCATCTGTTGCGAACAGTGCGAGTCAGAGAATGCATTCGACCACGCTGAAATTGGTGGAGTTGCGTTGGGCGTTTTTGGACGGGACGAAAATGAATTGACATCAGCATTTCCCCCGTTTCATTATCGTTAGCAATTTGCTTGCCGGGTTGCACACTTTTCAACGAGGAAGGGAAAGGCAGGCTTCATCAGGGAGCATTTTATTTCATTTACTGTCCACTGCAACAACCACGCTTCGGTGGATGAAGCGATTTATTTTCCTTTGCTGATTAAATTGCATAATCTTTCGTTTCAGTTTTCTTCACCGAAGCGCTTTTTAACTCTCAAAAATATATCTTAACTTGATATATAACTTAACTTAACTTGTACTTGTTTTTCGATATTTTCCATGGATAATCTTCATTCACATCGTTGGATTAAACATCACCGCTTTATGTCCAACTGTATTGTGTTTATTGTTTTAATTCAGTAAATCATAACACAGGAGATCAAATTTGATTAAATGAATTTGGAGCTTGTTTATGCTGTCCATTTTCGATAACGCGCTTTGCGATGAATTTATCCGTAGTTTCCGTTTGGCTTGTTTTCCCTTATCTTTCTCGTAGGAAGTAAAAACTGAATTCAATGTTGGTTCATGTTTCTGAATCAACAACTTATTCCCAAGAATTACAAAGTCATTAAGTGGAACGAACGACTTGTTCTCCAATTGCGCTGCAGGGCGCAACAACAAAAAGAAAGCAACCTGGCATGTAAGTACTGGCGTTGCCATGTTAGCATAGCCCTGCTGTCAATATTCCTCCCGCCTGTTCCTTCGTGGCCCGTGAGTCCAGCGTTTGTGAAAAAGCAAAACTGCGGCTCCGATTCACGGAAATCGCTTCGCGCACAAGCCCTCCCATCCGGTTCATGTTCGGCGACAATTTGTCATTAGCAAGAAGCGACCGTAAAACCCCGGCAAAGGAGCTTTCTTTTTAACATGCCATTGCTTCGGTGCGCGAGCACAATGTAGTCCTCGTCGTCGTCGTCGGTTTCGTCGTTGTCCTCGCTCCCGGATTCCCCACTGGGGCCCGGCAAGCAGCCTGACGAAAAGCACGGTAGTGCAGCTTTCCCACGGCGCGTCACGGTCGGAAAATGCCAACGGCAATCCTCGCGTTTGCCCATTGCATATCCCCATAATCTGCTTATGACCTGAGCTCTAGCATGCTCGTCGGTGCTTTCGCGATGTTTGCCTACGGTACACATCCGTCGGGGAAAGGAGCGTGCAGGCGAGGTCTCCCGTGTGAGAGTCAAAGGTTTCACGTGTCGTTATCCGACAGGCCTATTGTCATGATCTTCCGAGAACCGAGGATTCGCCTGTCGCTGGCGATGCCGAAAAGTGTGTGATGAAGCAGCTCCGGATCTCCTCGTTCCAACCATTCCCCTCCCGCCTTCCTTTCTTCTGGTAGCGCAGGAGGCTTTGTCGCTACCGATCGAGAGGTATTAATGTTAAGCGGGTCGTTTCGGTAACCTTCCTCACTGGGGCTTCCTTGCGGCTTTGCAATAGGCCCCGGTGATGTCAAGCTGCCAATAATTAATCTTTCTAAAGTGCCATTGTCATTGTTGCTGCATCGCTTACTGCATCGGGGACATCGTTTGGAAGCCAACTGCGGGTTAAGCTATCCGCAGGGCATTAACCGCCACATTCATGTGTGTTACAAATTGCGAAGAAATAGAGATCCCTAATGTTAATCCAAATTCCAGCCAAACTCAAACTCAAATATATTCAAACATAAAACCCCCGCGAAATGATGAACGTTACCATTTCAGAACAGGTAGAGGATATTCAGTACTGTGGCAAACATTTTTCAATGAATCAACTGCTCCGTAAATATTTATGCCCGCGCAAAGGCGCATCCCTAGTGCCCTCCTGTCCATGAATCTATTGCTTTCGCTTATTCCGGCGTTCTATCGGCCCAAACAAAAAAGGGAACGAATTCCCAGCTGCGACAGCGTGTCAGGCACGCCCAAACCTCTGAGCCAAGCGACGCAACGAAAAAAGTATATTCATTCCCAGTGGCTTTCAGAATCAATCTACTCTATGAATCTCTCTTTCGCCGGGATAAGTGGACCAGAAAAAAATGTATGATTCCATGAAACATTCATGCTCAAACAAGATTCAATCAAACAGACGAGCAAAAGCCCGGGCGATGTTCTTCATACTTGATAGTCCAGAAGGCGCATGAGGCAAAAAAAAAAAAAAAACATTGGAAAATCAGCCGAGGAAACGGCCGGAAAACATCCCAGTTTCAGCTGATGAGAAGCAATTGTCAATTGACGTTTGGAGCAGTGCAATTTTTTGTCTTCTTCTGCTCATCGTCAAGGGCATCGGAACGGTTTGAAGTGGATCGTACTGATGTCAAAATCCAGTGGCAAAAATACAGGAACGATGGAAAGAACAAACGCATCCCTACGCTGGTTGTACATTTCTGTCGAGCCTGAAGTGTCCAATGTGTACAGAATAGTATGGAGCAAAAACCGGGTCATTCTTCTGCCTGAAAATCTCTTCGAGGGTTATTGAATAAACGCTTACTGCAGCCGGATGGGTTTTCTGAAAAGTGATTTTACCTTTTCTCCGTTCCAGGAATACGAAAATGGGAGGGTTACTAGGATCGATTCGTTGAGGTGAAACTCTGGAAGTAAAGAAAACACAATAGGGCTAAGGAAGCACTTTGCATGTTGTTTATCCGCACAAAGTCATGCTGTTTTTTTTTCTTTCTTATGTCCCGTGCATAAACAGTTTTCTGAACGAGATGACCATATGGAAACACAGCCGGCCCCCTCTATCCTTAAGGAAGCACTGGGTAAACTATAAATAAGAAGGACAACGGAGCATCGGGGCACTTCGGATCGAATGACTGCAAGCATAATGTGTGGAGCTGCGCATAATAGCATGTACAATGGAATAGGTAATACGGGCCACGACGTCCTTGTAGGTGGAAGGTATATTTCATACGTTATGGCGAGTGTTTTCCGGCTGCTGGCGCCACTCACCACAAGTCCTCCAACAGAGCGCATTCTGGCGGTGTGCCGTGAATTGACCGGAAACGCCGAGTTACTCGAGCTAGCCGAGGCACTTGGTGAGCAAGTGGATGGATACTACACTGCACATTACGCTTCCCAGGTCCCGTGGCTATAATAAAGTGAAACTATTTATGACCACCACGTCGCACGTAGCGACTTGCCCCTTCCCACCCCCGAGAAGGATCCTGTTCGGAATGCCAAACCAGCCAGCGTAGAATGCAGCGGAAAGTGTCGGCAAGCGAAACCTGTTGGCTGCAAAAGGAGTCGGCTTGGCCCTGGCTCTGTCTGAGCAGGATAACATCAATCAAACCTAAATAGAGTGCAGAATAATGCCGGAGACGATTTAGGTCCCGCTCGGAAGAATCGCTCTGAAACAAACCGTACTTTAACATCGACTTAAACGCATGGCTGGCACGCTCCGGTTTCCAGAATTTATTGTAGGCAACGCGTCATCTAATGGTGTACTCCTCTGGCTCACGCCTTTCCAACGAGAATTCCTGTGACGTTGACGCACATTTGTTTTAGCTTTTAGCTTTCTCCAGTGATATCATTTCGACTATTCCGTTCACGTTTTCGTAAGCTGTAATGGGATAGGGCTAAAAAAAAAAGGTTTCCCTCCTCCCAGGGGAGAACTGCGCGA
Organism: Anopheles atroparvus; assembly: GCA_914969975.1. NCBI lineage: Eukaryota > Metazoa > Arthropoda > Insecta > Diptera > Culicidae > Anopheles > Anopheles atroparvus. The sequence goes on from CAJZCY010000001.1 coordinate 51,805,914, forward strand.
AAAAGGATGCCTTTCTTTTCCACCGGCTGCTTCTCATTATTTTTACATGGCCAACCTCAATCAACATTTTTCAGCACCGCTTAGCACCGCGCGCTCTTGTGAGGCTCACCGTAATGAAAGCATGCCGTCTTGATCTGCATACTTGTGCCCCACTCGCTGTCTCTGTCTCTCATTCCTCTCTTTCTCGTTTCTGCAGCCCGGCAAGGACATCTCGTAAATCACTGTCAAAATGGCAGAAATGAGACCACGATCTTCGGTGGAATCTTGTTTAGAATTCCGGCGCCCCAGAAACGAACCGCAGTAGGCTATCTTCGCCTCCCTTCGCTATGGCTGCTTTTTTGGCCATGTCATCCAAGTAGTCTGAAGCGTTTTTTGTTGTTTTTGTGAAAATGGCTTCGGCTGCTCATTGCCCCTGCTTTCTTGTGTGGTGCACGGCCCAAAAGTAAAATACCGATTGGAAGAATTATAAATTCATAAACAAACCAACGGAAATAGCTGGCGACAGTCGAACAACTGCCCTGAAGGGTTGTGGAGCCCTCCATGAAACGAGATGGTTTAATTCTGTTATTGCCATCGTTAGGCTTTCCCATTGCACCCAAACACGTCGTTTAATAGAACCCCCTGGAGCGGCATAAATATTGAATTTCAAGGTTTACATAAATCCTCAAAATACCAAAGGTATCGCAACCCCTCAAAACCGCCTGGTAGGTCTTAATGAAAAAAGCATACGCAACATTTCCTTTTATCCCGTCTGTCAGTCTTCACGTCGAGCTTAAACCGCGTGGAATTGGTAGAATTTAGGATAATCAACTTTCGCTTGTAAGGCATCACGTACAAAGAGGGTAAAAGGGTCTGCTTTAACATGAAATTGAGTTTTCCTTTTTTTTTCCTCCATGCTTAAGGTTCGCACGAGCGCAGTTGACGCGCTCGCATGGGTTCGCACTACGGATCAACGAGATTGAATTTGGCTTTGCTCGAGCAGTTGACTTTTCCTCCTTTTTTTCTTCTCTGGCCTTCCGGTAAACGGTGCGTAAAGGAATTTTGTAAAGTATTGTTATAAGCCACCCAGACAACACGATGGGGTTTTTTTTAAACCTTCCCGTTTCTCCTGCCTTTCAATCAGCAAACGACGTGAGTAGATGTTTTCAATAAAGGCCGTCCCACGCACAGCGAGAAAATGGTCATTAACTCATTTCATTCCTTATGTTTACTCTCTTGCGTCTTAAATAACGTGAAACTTGTGATAAAATTTACCCTTCCTAGGGTGCATTCCTGACACGCGTGGCAAAAAAAAACAAAAAACATTCGGTCGTCCGATATAAAAGAAGGGAATTTGATGAATGTGTCACATTCCAGTCGGAAGACTAGGAAGCGACAGATCAAGCGATGGCTTCATATTTCCATTAAAAATAATCAACAACATTGCCGGAAGAATTCGGGGCTGGAAGGGACTAAAAAAGGAATAAGAAAGGTATCATGGAAGATGCTTGCGTCTGGGAGGGGACGTCGGAGGACTGAATTTGATTAGAATGTGTGACATGTGCTAGACATAAATCCCGCTTATGATGTGGAAATCGACGTGCACGTAATTGTATTAACTACATTGGCAATTCAATACCTTAATGGTATCTAACGACAGTGTATTGAATGACGGGAGCACATCGTTACATTAAGACGTTATAGGTGGATACACGAAATTTGGGTACAGGTATAACAAGTCGAATAAGGAAACATGCCTTATGAATTGTGGTTATAATCTTCTTAAGATGAGAGTACGTTGTTCCATCACTGAAAAATTTAAGGATAATACAACGAAAGGATGTTAAATTCTTGCTTCTTGTAACATCCTGTTTTTCCAATCAATAAAGATTTCATTGATATAATTTTCCCGGCCAGCGTTCACGTTTAGTCATGAGCGAAAATCCATGAATGTTTTCTTCCAAAGCAATCCGTCTTGCGATATGGTATCATTTGTTTCGCCATCCTCCGCTGGCGACATGGAAACCAAAGCACTCTTCGCCAGTTTCGGTCGTGCCGTCGAAGCGTAACAAATGGCAAAAAATAAATTGCTTACTCGTTTCCGAAACCCGGTTTACTTTGACTCGCTGTCTCCGAGGGTCTTTTTCCCGCTCGGAGGCCCGCAGCAAAGAATAATATAGATATTCCTTTTTTTTTTTTGTTCGTCCAACCTATCGCTTCATCGCGTTCAGGACATTCCATCCAGTCTTGAGTTGATTCGCTCCTTTTTTTGGAGAGCCTGTGCGCGGGTGTGTGTTTGTTCAATTCCGAAAATAAAAGCTCGACCTAGTAGCGATTCGTTTCGGTTGTGACACTTTCAGTGGCCCCGAGCTTGATCATCTGTTGAGCTTCCACACGTGATGTGTCGGTTATGTCGTTGTTCGACCTATCTTCATCCCCATTTTCTTCGCCGTTCTTTTATCGTGTTGCTGGGCTACCTTTTTTTTTTTTCGTTCGATATGTTTTGTTGTTGCGGCTGCGAGGAAACTTCACGATACCTTTGCTTGATGCCTAGGTTTACCCGTCCACCGTTCAAACAGTTAGATGATTTACTCAAACGGAAAAAGCCGGGGACCGCAAACGACAGTCAGTGCCCATGCCGTAGAAAGATCGTATTGAAAGGGACCATCGATTGTTTCTTCACTCAAACGCATTGAGTGCCTTGTGTGGATGCATGATCGAATTATTTATTGCCACATAAAACGCATGGTCAATACAACCAACAATTGTTCGGTTTCGGGCGATTGGCAAGTTTGCTTTAAATCTAATCCAACCGAAATCTTCATCGACAAACGTAAGTCTTCGTTTGAGATCAAGGATCCGTCCCGTGAACAAAGCTGACACGAGAATTGGCTTGGTTGATTACATTATTCGCTCCGGAGGGTTTTCATTTGTTATCAAAGACTATGGAAACGCTGAGTTGTTCATATTTCATTTCCTGTTTTTTCTACCAGCAGAGCAGGTATTTTCGGGCAAAGTAAGCTCTATGTTGTCAGCGATCTGACTTTTCTGATGTTGCTCGAATTGACATTATATTTGAGCACCAATTGAATGGTATTTGTTAAAAAGTTTCACATTTGTTCTCTTCAACTATCTTTTTCAAGGTTATATCTGGGATTGTCCAGAAGTGCGAAAAGTCCATCTTCTAGCCCAGGTCAATGCCCCGTTTGCCACAGCGTACAGATAATCATGAAAGGTATTCCGTGTTACCGGTGGTGATTGATTATCGCACTGATGCGTCGGCGGAAACTACTATCATTTTCCGGCCCGATGATGATTGATCGCCTTCGGCTGACTCACTGACTGTAAGTACACGTATGTTCCGCTCGTTGCCCCTCGTAATCCGCCTTCATCAATTCGCCAGCGTCTTGCAATATCGCTGAAATGCCGCAATTCAACACGCTCTTGTATCTGATTATTGACATTTCATGTGCCGAAAACCGAAACGGATGCGATGTGAAGACACCGGCCGGTCAAGGTTCGTTAGGCGAGTTTCTCATTTGTCGGCAATGGATATGGGTGTGCCAGGTGAAGAACTGATTGATTGCATCCAACGCAAACGAGGAGATGGCAGAAGTCGGGCGAATCAATCCAACACAACTAACGGTCCAGGTAAGACTCGAAATTAGTTCTCCCCGAGCGATGTTCAATGCAAATGAATGCTTTGAAGCTTAGATTTATCCAAGCAAATGGAAAGCACGCACAATGGAGCGGGCTGGATTCACCGTGGGATAATATCATTCCGTTAAATCTGCAAATGAAAACTCGCCCGCCAGCAAAACAGCCGCGTATGGGCAAACATGAAGAGAGTTTCCTCCTGTGAAGTAGCCCAGTTTCTAAGGTTTTGTTCGGTTTGGAGTGGCACGCTACATTATATTGTGGCATCCCGCAGCTTATCACATTTATCATCAGATGATTAGCTGCGTTTTGCTGCTTCTGCTGCTGCTGCTGCCATTGCGCTGGTTGCTGCTGATAGCTGCGAAAAGCGCATCCCACCCTTACCATGAGTAATGAGTTTCTGTGTTTTGCGGTCCCCAGCCCGGTGGCCTTGCCCTTCGCAGGAAACTCCCGGGAAACGGGTGCCGTTCGGAAGCGTTCTGACAACTTCCCACTGATGGCTTGATTACAAACCTAAAGCGAAAAGCTACCACCCACTGGAAGGGCCACCATGCAACAGTTGAGGGAGAAACCACGGGGTAGCTGTAGGATTCCAGGGGGGAAAGCGAGTTGGATTTTCCATGAGTCACCATGGCACTGAGCGGCACTCGGTTTATCGGAGTGTATTTAACTCACGTCACAGTGGCAGATGTCTTGCAGCATTTATTTATAATCCTTTCATGCGGTCGGCTTTTCATTCTCATTTTTCCCTCCCTGTCAAACAAACCCCCTTCCTTCCCCACTCCTGCCTCTAGTCACAAGCACAACAGCAACTTGTTCAGCCGATGCCGCGGAGAAAGACAAAGGCACTTTCCACATAAATAGCCGTCCCGGGAAAGAGTGCTCCGAAAAGAATTTATCTTTTATTTTCCCAGCAGCTCCGATGACTTTCCGACCGGGCTGGTACATATACACCTCCCGCCCGACGACAGGCTCTACACCGAATTTTCCGGGCGAGCCTAACGAAGCGGAGAATTGCGGAAATTTTGTCAGATTTTCACCATTTCGGAGTGGCGCAAACACCGAGTGACAAGCCCCGGGTGCCCATCGGGGACGCAAACGGCAGCGGGCAGAAAGCGTTGTGCAAGCGGGGAAAGCGCTCGTTTGCTATGGAGGGATGAGGGGAGAGAAGAAAATCGGAGCGCTTTTGTGAAGCATTTCGACGCGACGGACGGTTTTTCAGTGAGCCGGCAATGTAAGTCGTATAATTAATTAAATCAGAATGGCACCACCAGCAACACAGGGCGGTTGTGAATTGGTGAGAATACATTTGGTTCCCACTTGCACTGCACATCTATATGCTTCTCTGTTTTATTCAACACCATTTCGTCCTTGATTATTTCATTCCGGGCACTTCAATGCATTTTGGAATCGTTAGATTCGCCCAGCATCCACGATCCTCTTTAAGGGATTCGTGTCCCCGTTTTGCTGGTCAGCAAAATGGAACCATCTTCTCCTACCATCCTTCCCATCGTTCGTGCGGGAAAATGACAAAACCATGCTACGGGTGTCGCATGTCAGCGCGGCACGGCACCGATCATCTTTCATCAAACGTGCGAAATAAATAACTTCGACCGGAGTGCGAAGCGGAGTTCTTCGCAAGTTGGAGGTGCTAAAAGCGAAAGCTTTTAGAAATATGATACTCCGTATTTCTCCCGTTCCCTCCCCGCCGCGTGTTGTGTGCCCAAATGTTGTCCATCCCGTTGGTTGGTCGTGATGAGCGAGAAAAGAATGATCGGGAGTTTGGTTTTTTCATGCTTCAAATACTTTTGCAGCTTACTAAAAACAGAAAGACCTCTCCTCACCTTGGATGGTGGAGATTATTTGGAACAAGGAAGCACGTGTACTGGGAAACAACAACTGGTATCGGGCGAACTTTCGCGAATCATCGTCAGTGCTGTTGCGGTGCGGTGTCAGGTGAAACTGGTACGTTTCTGGTAGGAGGATACCTTTGCTTAGACGAGCGCGATGAGTGCACGTTGGGAAAACCTTTCAAACAAGGCACTCGTGAATCGGTGGGAGCTGCTCGAAGAACTAATCAAACAACTTGAACAACTTTCACTCTGCAGTTGATCGTTCTCAATCCGAACCGATCGGAGCGTTGGCTGAGACGTGTAAAATAACACTTACTCCGGTGCTCTGGTCGGCAGAAAGGGCGGAAAAGCGATGACGAGGAAGTTGCAGCACAGCCCCGCGAGAGGCTTCCTTCGCCCCCCGACACCCCTTTTGTTGGATGAAAGGGGTTTGTCGGTTTTCACCTTTGTTCGCTGGCGTTGAACGTTCGAACGGGATCGATCCGGAGAGTGATATCCTCCAGGGAGTGCATTCGTCAACACAACGACCGTTCCAGAAGAAGAAGATGAGGGCGTACCGTAGTTGACGAGAGCGCCTAAAACTGCTGCCATTGCATAGACTTCCCGTTCGATGTATTGCCAAACGGTCCCGATGGAAGCCATAAGATGAAGCGCATAAAAAGTTATGCACACGTTGCCTCGATTGGACTCAAGTACTTCGGTAGCAATGGCAACGGAACGCGTGGCTTTGAATCGTTTCGTGTTTCTCCTGCCGATCGTCGGCTGCATGACGCTGTCGGCGCTTGCCGGGAAATTGGTGCCTTGTTTCAAAATCTTTTTTATTTTTTATTTTGTTCGTGCCACGCTGTCATCATCAGAGTGTGATTATCGCCTCACCGGAACAGGAAACGAGCGGCCGAGTGTGTGTGTGTGTGTGTGTGTTTGGGTGTGCATTGCTAATTCAACAGGCTACTACAGTCACGACACGCGAACGGAAGTAAGCCACCGTTTCAGTTTCAATTTCACACAGAGAGGACAAATGTTTGCCCCTCGGTAACTGTTTGATTCGCTGTTGTTTGATTTCGTTTTTCTAGCCATAGATTAAAACGCAATATGGTTTATTTATTAAATGGGGATTTTGTATCTTTTTTTTATCTGGGAGAAACTGTTGATTGTTTCGTTTTCATTCTCTTCTTTTATTTTATTCTCTGCTCGATTGTTTATCCACTATCGATTGGTTTCAAAACATGTTCTTTTACTTTGCTCCAATTTGAGGCTCCTTTCAACATCTTTTTTGTGCTTTGGGGAGTTTTGAAAAAGTTTCGAATGACTTGAGATTAAATTGCAATATCTAATCGTTTTATGGCTGTTTGAAACAACCTAATGTTGGGGTAGCTTCCCATATTACTTTTTTTGTTCAATGTCGACGAGTAATGTTGCTCCTGTTGGGCGTTTTCTCGCCGGTATAATTAGGTGAGCAAGAATCGAACCAGGCTGAAATACAGCCGAATCCCACGGCAACATCATCTACCGTCCATAAATTATTCCCTTCCGATCGGTTTGCGAACATTTGGGATTGGTCGTCGATGCTGCAAAAACGACCCCGGGAAAGGCTCCGGATCCCACGCAGCGATGTTTAGAACGGAACACAAAGGGGACGTCCATCGCGGCCGTCCCTTGAACCCGAACCCAGGACCCCAGCCCTGTAGGTCGTGGGCGTGATGTTGACTTTGATTTAAATGTATTCAAAAACGCCCACCAACCGCCGGGGCTGTCGGGCCACAAATCACCATTGTGCCTCTACCGGCTGCTGCAGTGCTGAACGAGCCGATAGGAGTCCGAGCTGGGGAAAAATGGGAAACACGTTTTCCCACAGCGGTCGACGGCGTAAGCACACCAGCGTGTTTCGCGTTCGCCGCCAAAAAGCCTCTGTCAAACTTTGTTGCGCGGGATTAAGTTAAAGTATTCTGAATGCCTGCCGGTCCGGTTATGGGGAGGTCACCTTATGAATGATGTTGGTTTCCTTCCCATCGCTCGAGGTTGCTTGGGGAAATGGCGCTCTATCGGTTGTCGTCCAGGCGCGAAAATGAATGAGTTTAATGCTGTGGCGTGTGTTAAGAAAAAAAAAGCAATTCATCCACAATCCGTCCCTCCCCTCCAGCGCACGGCAACGAGAAGCAATACGTGGCGGAAAAACGGATGAATGTTCCCGCGACGACAACCCGACACGATATCCTTTCGCACCCAAGTGCCCATTAGTGTCAGCTGCTGTGTGGGGAGGTTTTGGTGGGTGCTACCAACACCATCGCAGCCAAAACACGACCACGTACGCCCGCAACTAGCGTTTAATGGCACTCGAAACGCGCGGAGGTGGAACCCCCTCGCAGTGTCACCCTGGTCGCCTGGTGGTCAAATATTTTTCCCCCAAAATGTCGCCCGGTCGTGCTTCAGTGTACACGCTACATTTGCCTCCCATCCTTCCATCCGGTTCGTCGGTATGCGGTGTCTGCTTGTGTTGCGTTTCGGGGTTGGGTTGTACGACCGTGAGCATATTTTGCAGCTGTGTTTTTCTCGACGCGGGAGGGAGCGAGATGGTTGCAGCGTACGAGGAGCAGCAGCGTGCCGAGTCCGAGTGGCTGCAGATTGTATGCAAACAGTGTGGTCAGCAGTGCACTGAAACCTGCCACTATCGCCCGGCTTTCGATTCGGCTGCACGGACTCAATTACGTCCGTGATTAATGGAGGGTGTCCGGGGCCCTAGCATGGACCTAAACAACCCGCCCTCTCCACTTCCCATTTGGATTGGAAGGACCTTAACCGTATTTCTGCCGATCGGAACAATTCACTTTGTGGGTTAGGGTTGCAGGAATGGGGACTCTGTGGCTCATTAACCGTCGTGTTGTGTACTGGCCGGCCGATAATGGTTCGTTTATTTCACCCTCCTTCTGAGGCTAACTTTAGCAAGTGCAAATGCGGTCTACGAGTCGTGTTCCAAGCGATCAGCAGCAAAAAAGTCCCATTCGCACGTACTTCCATTCCACAGGGATAACACTTTCGATGAAATATTTTCCACCCCCTTGGACGGGCAGTCCTGGTGTATCCCTTTTTTGCAATTTTCGCTCGAATGCACTTCCATCGGCGAGCACACATTTCTTTCTGCGCTCGGCAGAAGGCCATAAAGAGCAGGGCAACAGTTTACGGCGCTTAAAGTTGCGATATAAGTCTCCATCAAATTCATCTTCGGTACCGAAGTAAGTTTCGAATCTGTTCTACACCCCGAGGGCGCTAAGCGATGACGTGATGGTGAGAGTGCAATGATGACCACTACTTCCGGCACGTCTTTCCACGTGCGCAAACCATGGACCGGATCGGAAGCTTTCTTTTGCTTTCTTGAAGGAAAAAGCAAAATCCCACCCGAGTGGATGTAGCATCAGCTTCTCGTCCCCTGCCAACCGCCGTATCCTTTTATTTGTGGCTTGCGCTAGCTGTCGTCTTATCCGAGATTTAAACTCCGAGTCTTGTTGATGTCGTGAGTCACTCGAGTTAACGTTTTCGACTTTTTCATGGTCTTGCTTTGCTCTTGTCTTCTGCACGTCAGTTTGCAACCTTATTCCTGGTGGGCTGTCGGCCATAAGGGTCTGCGCGGTTCATCTTCCTTTTTTGCTCCCTCAAGTTCGTCAACAATCAACGTGGAAGAAAAACGGCAACAGTTGGAAAGCGAGTGTCATCAGCACCAACGGCGAGAAAGTGGATTGAAACACCTCGCATGATGAATGTGGCAGCTTGGGAAGACGCGGGCAATGGCAGATAGAGCTCAAGCCGGTCGGGTGCAAGGATAACGATGGCAAAAAGAAATAACCACAACGATGGCCATCAATTTATGTTATTGTTTGGCCCATTGTGCTCTTTACTCTGGTGAATTGTGTGAGTAATCTTTGGCTCCACCATTGCTCGTCAATGGGCATGGGCTCTTGATCCCGAGCAGATGGCTCTCGGGCGGGAAAGCTCCCAACACCGCACAACGAATACCTCGACGGATCAGATGAGAAAAAGAAACCATATTTCCAAATAGACGTCCATTAAAGAGGGCATTAGAGGAAGGGCTTTAAGCATTTCAATTAATCGACTTGGAAGATTTTATATTATTTGCTTACCCATCACACGATAGTGGAAGTGCCATAAGTGAATAGACGATGAACTGTTCACTTACTTACTCCAATTATGTGCTCTTGACTTCTTGCCTGTAACATCTTAGCGTACGGAATTAAAAGAAAAGACAAAAACGGAATAATCCTCATGAAGCTTTGGCTTATCTTTTTAAATCTGTTCCAGTTCTCTCGGGTCAAGGGAAAGTACTTGCTAAAAGCAACGTGATGGTTTTCAATGCCTCATTATTGTTTTTGGTTCTGTTTTCATTCGTCAAAGCCGGATTAGGTATGATTAAATAAATCAAACCGCAGAACTCATAGAACGAACTTCTACTGACTTCGTTTTAATCCGCAACCGGGAGAAAATTTGCCGTGGGGGAGCACTTGTGCGTGTTTTCCTACAAATCAGCAACTGACGAATGAACAACGAGGCAGGAAGTAATCAATCGAAACCAACCGATTTGAATTGGGCACGATTTAAATGGTGATTTGAAATTCAAATCACGATCCCTCGCCGAATCAGAATCGGCCTTAATGTTCGCAAGATCCGGTCGATAATCCGGAGGGCTTGGATTGATATAAATATGAAGCATTTCCTTCTAATAACTTCCATCCATTAGCGTTCCTTTGCAACAATATGGACGTGCCGGAATATTGTTGCAAATCAACTGGGAAAACGTGAAATCATGACGCTGTTGGCCGTTTTGTGCTTGACTAGCTGCAGACTTTACTTGGAAAGCAGTAAAATTAGGTGGTTTGCCTTACAGTTGAAAATTTTCCCGGATGTTGATTGCAAATTTACATAACGCCCTCTTATTAGAGCAATATGATTTGCTACCGGAATAAGTCAACCTCGTAGCTCCCTCGCATTTGAAGATAAATATCCGACGATGCCAACCCAAGAGCAAAAGCAAAAGAACGCGTGTAACTACACATGTCCTTGTTTGTTTTCTCCCTTCTTTGCCAATGCGAGCATCAGTGAGTATACGGGTCGGAAGTTTGATAGAAAAGTTTTTCCAAAGGACACCGCAGCCGATGCCGACTGCTCTGACCAGCTTCTGGCACACAAAACAAGCAGACTTATACATGTGCTCGTTTGACAAAAGACAAAGTTTCTAATTAGGTTTCTCAAGAAACGTTCAAGTCGACTGTAGTTCGCTCCAGATTACCGTTTATTTGTGTGCCTTGTAGCGTTAAATTGCACACTTAATGAAGTGCTGCTCGTATTGAGCGCCAGAGTGGCGGACAAACGAAGACGAATTCTCGACAAAGCGATAAATTGGCAAAGGATAAGTTTGACGAAGACTGTAAGCGTCCGTGGTGGGTGTACCGCTCAACGAGAGCGTTGTTTGGGAGGGAAGTTCTACACAATTAAAATCAATCTTACATTGTGCGCGGCCAAATTTGTTTAACATCTGTTATTTATGTTTAAAAAAATCGGATACTGATCGAAGATGTTTGATCCGGGTATGAAGCAACGTATGAAGCAACGTATGAAAAACGAAAATAAAACAATCTACTGACCAAGTATGCTCCCTAGAACCGGCCAATCTGTAAAGTGAATGCTGTTCCTAGAATTCATAGTAGGAGGAGATTTTGGATTCCTTTTGTTTTTTTTTTTGTGTGTTTGCTTTCCTTCTACGCCCACAGTAGTTTCCCTCCTGAGTGCCTTCTTTTATTTTGTGTTCCAGTGCTCAAATCGGAATCTTTACTTTAAGCATAGCAATAATTGGGGACAGCAAAGTAAATGTTTGATATTGACAGAACAAGCTTATGCGAAAATTTCTCTTCACAGTAAAGAATCTTTTTTTCTGACTGTGATGAATATCTTTTTCGAAGCTAACTAAATATTTTCTTTTATATTTTTAATCCATGATCCACGCCTAGATCGTCTTTGTTTCACCAACGGCAAACGAACCATAGCATTGTGCATATTTTGTACGAGATTTGCGAGGAGGAAGAATTCAATTTGTTGAAGCAATCGAGCGGAAACTCTACCAAGCAAGTGATTAACGTGGGACGAATACGATCCTAACGATATTTTTCTGTCTCTCTGTAAAAAATGAAGGGGTGGGTGTATTGAAAAACAAGCCCAAATACTTGTGTGTACCCGTTGAAGGCTAGTGTATTTGAAGAGTGCGCCTTAAAACGTTGCAAAACCCAAAAGAAAACATGGCAGGAGGCGTTTTTGGTAATTAATCAGTTACAAATATTGTGTCAACGCCCTTTCATGTCGCCCGGAGGCGTTTTTGTGGGCAGTATGCTTTTGATTTGCGTTGTGGTTCTTCTCAGTACCAAGCTCATCTGATAAGCAAAAAAGAAAAAAAAACCCCGGTACCCCATTTTGATGTGGTTTGTGCGTTGGCATTAAGCAAACACACACGCACACTATCTTTTTTGCTTGCTCCCCAAACAATGTTGTCACAACGGACGGGTTGGCGGTTTTGGCTGATTCCGCAAAGGTTACATTTAATTTATTTTCCTCTCTTTTGGATTTGTGGCGTGTTAATCATGTAATGGAAGGTGACCCAAATTATTTGCCCTACCGCTTACGCTTGATGTGGTTAGAGGCAACCGGCGGTGAAAAAGGGAGCACTGTGCTGATCCTGCTTTCTGTGCGGAAGTTAATCCTTCAGAAGATTTTTTTCAAACGGCAACTTGCATGGATGTATCTGCGGCCTAAAACTGGATTAATATCGAAATGCATTCGATTTTCCATACTTTTTGGAGGATTATATCATGTCATGTAATGCTGAAATGTTTCGGGTATGAGGCAACCACCCTTTTTAATCCCGTCCGTTTTTATTTTACTTTTGTATGTTGTATAATATGTTCAGATATTTGAGTTTTAATTTTTTATTGCCTACCATGGTACAACAAAATATTCGATTCAGGACCCATACTCGCAAGAAAAACGTTTAAATTGCCATTTAAATGTGTAGCTTATGTTGAGAGAACAATTTTGTTCTAAGCATGCCCTCGCATGGTTTAAATGAATGGAAGAAAAACAGTTACATAAAGTAGAATGGAGGAAAGAAAGAGAAAATTTCGGATGAGAAGTTTAAGGAAAATGGAAAACGTTACCCGACCATAACGCCACATGATCGTGGGACGAACGCTTCGCTGAAAACATTTTTGGTGGTTTTAAGTCAGCGAAGGTTCAAGCGTGAAAAAGAGCTTCCATTTTCAAACGGTCTGGAGTAGTCAATACATCCAACGTTATCTCTCTGCGACAATATGCTCTTTAAAAACACAACATCACAAGAATGGTATTTTAACCGTTTAAGAAATGTAAGATAATCCCTTTTGTTATATTTACTCAGGAATAACTCTTAAAAATGACGTTGGACAAGACCAGGGTTTGTAGTGACTTGTACATATTTTCCGAAATCGATTTCTTAAGTTATCATTCCGGGAGATCTCTTGTTTTATTCATAACATGGCCGTCATTTCTTGCATTCAGTTCATTTTCATACAAATTTCACCAGTCGCTACGGGATTCATGTTTATCCATTTTTTTTTTTATCAAGGCAGGTCGTCTTCTTCGAAGCGGCACAATTTATTCTGCGAACCAAATTCATGCCATGTTGTTTTTCCAACCTGATTGAAACCAACAAGCATAGAAACCGGTCAACCATTAAAGATAATGATGGCCATTCAGGGTGGTATGCATTCGAAAGTGAGACTTTATTTGCATTGAACTCCGTCGGGAACGGCTTTTCCGGCCGCAACGTGCCGGCTTCTACCAGGAACTGTTCCCAGGATCACTTTTTGACGAGACAAGGCGTTCATTTACTTTCCATTTCATCGATTTTTGTTGTTCCTGGTTCCTGGTTCGCAGTTCGAATTCCGTTTTCGATTCAGGTCCTGGCAAACATCGTTTAATCTTCGATCTTTTCAACGGCTTCGAGCAGCAGACACTTCTTCGTTACTTGAACATCTTTTCACTTTTTCTACTCGTTGCCTTCATTCTTAAATGTAGATTTATGGGGAAAACATCAAGGCAAGCAGCTCGAATTGAGCATCCATAGTTTTCGCCTGCTTTCCGAGGCACGGTGAGTGAGGTCCTAAATCGAAATCAAAATGGATGAAGTTTGGCCGCTCTTGCTGCAGGTCTTGTTAGCAAACAGATGGTGCAGAAAGTTTTCATCGCGCGGAAAACAATTATCTTTTTATGTAGCAATGCGGTTGTAGTTCTGTTCAACAAGTAGAAATGTTCTCGCAGAATTGTTTCCCCGAAGGCGAATACGAGGGCGTGAGGAAAAATTGCATGAGAACAATAATGGTTCGGTTCTTTTTCCCATCGTAGATCCTACACAATTTCAACAACGCTCGAAGGGATCGTTTTCTTTTTTGTGGAACTCTACGAAGACTGAGTTGGTTGCTGCAAGAAGCGAAAAATATGTTAAACTGAACCTCATCGTACCGAGCACGAGTACGTCTGAGTGCTGTTAGTTTGTATTTTCCACCCCACTGATCACCGTTGGAAAACTTAAACCGTGACCGAAAAAACTCCCGGTGTTCGTGCTGGAAGTTAACACGAATGTAGAAAAAAACGAAAAAACATCCATAAACATCATTTTCTATTCACTTACGAGCTGCTTGCGTGGGTAGTTTTAACCATGGCGATGCTTCCGGTCGAAACGGCCCTCACTGAGTTATTTAGCCTTCAAAGAACCATTTCTCATCGTTACACAGGGATTTTCTCCCCTTGCACTTCTTCAGCAAAGGAAAACTCGGAAATGATCGTAAGCCGTGTTCACTTTGCGTATTTCCATTTGTCTTTTCCTACAGCTTGTAGATGGTTTGTGGTGTGTAGCTTTTAAAACACTCCTTTCAATGCTACGCACACGTCCTTAGTACTAAGATTGAGGTGCATTTGCTTTCAAAAATGAAATGGAAAGATTGTAACGTATTTTTCTTCCCATCCCATCGTTCGTTGACCAAGGTAGTGTATTGCAAAGCCAAAATCCGATTTATGATCATTGTGTTATCATTTAATTTCCATAAAATCACAAATATCATCATGAAAACCATCGGCAGAAGACGCGGATTTTAAGCTACTAGCTCTCTGCAGACGGAAAAGACTGAATATTATCATTAATTATCCATGCATTATGAAACGTGCATCAAAAGTTGCGGATGGCTATGGTTTTGTGTAGATCATTATAAACGATTATCTGATGGTGCATACCATTTGCTTGGCAACAGTTAACATTATGTTATTTTTTGTTTGTGTTTTCCACGTCAACAACGCTAATAGATTGTACGCTGAGTAAATAGCGGTGGGGGAGTTGTTGTAGCGAAACGATCATAAAACATTTACACCCACCTGTCACGAAGTGTTCCGTTGATAATTGATGATGGAATAATTTTCGAATTATCGTGCTCAAAGCCCAGGGCCGGGTGTCGAGAGTGATTACGTACATGATTCATAAGCATTCCACTTGTGTGTGTGTGTGTGTGTGTGGTTTCTCCCGACCGCCACGTGGAAGCTGTCGAACGACGGCATCGATATGATTTTCGCGAAATTTAAATTAAATTCCTACCGCGGAGGAAACAACCACAAAGTAACGTGCAAAGCGTGTGTTTGTGTACGTGAGAGAGAGAGAAGGAGCAAGAAAAAGACTGACAACCGGGAATAAATGCGTGAATAGAATAAATTAATCGTTTGCCGATACCAAACGTGCCGTGGAAGCTACGAGGAAGGTTGAGGATTAAATGAGTTATTGCGTTTTCCCAATTTTCTCCACACACATTATCAAACCGAGAGGCGAGATTTGAAAAGAAGGAATGCTAATGACAGCGAGTTAATGTTTTCCTCAGAATGAATTATTACTCACCGCGAGTGTTATGTGGAAACATGTTTTTACTGAAATAAAAAAGGACTCTCAGCTTCTTCGTTCTTACGTTTTGCTCGGCATGCCGCCCGGAAAACTGGTCTCTATATTGATCTCCAGTATTTTTTTTTAAAGCCGTGTTCGTTACGAGCATAGCCATGGTCACAAATATCGATCGGACGTTTCGGTCTCTTTGGCCTTCAGCATCACGTTTATCAAATTTATGCCATTCGATCACGCTGCCGCTCGTTCTGCTCATGCTTACACACACACACATACACACACAACTATTTGAATTGCAAAAAAATCAAAATCTAGCATCATTCACCAAAGTGAAATCCATTTAAAGTGCTCAATATTGCTATCCCTCCCTTCGAGATCCGTTCAATGTGCACGGACAGTCCGGGTATCTGCCACCGACGAAAACTTCCCTTGCCAACAGCAATGCTGTGGAAAGTTGGCTTACAAAAAAAAAGGAAATCAATTCCGGCATGCTTGAAATCTTTGCCCTCCGTTCGCCAATGGCAGCGGAACGCAAATCGGGAAAGTGCACCGGTTTCAAGCCACCAGCTCAGTTCAAAAGATCTCGATGTAACGAACTTCTTTTCGATGAAACTAGCGGCCATGGGAATTTCGCAACATGAAAGAAGGGAAACCTGCTGAGGCAAAGAGCTTCGGACAAAAGCTGTGGGGGGAGGGGTAAGTGCTATCAAAGTCACTAACTTCTGGGTCGTTTAGAGCAGTTATTTTTTAACAGCACCATTCTTTGGGTAAGATCGCTGTTCCAGAAGAAAAGTTCCACGGATGAGGGTGGAACTCAGTTTATCTTTGTTTTATGAATACCTGTATTCATCAGAGTCATCATATCAATGATAAATCTTTCAACTCTTCCAGATATTTAACAAATCATAAAGCTAAAGGTGCTTCTAAGAAGTCATTCAGTTGGCACAATCTTAATAAATTAATTTTTTAGTAAAATTTTCGCGGAGCTTGTCTTTGTATGGCCATGGAAATAAGATTGAATGAATTCGGTTTGATTAATTAGTAAAATGGCTGCGCAATAAAACGGGAAAAATCTGGTTTACATTCATTTCCCCGGATAAAGAGGTTAAGCCTAACGTCACGTATTATATTCACCCCACTGCTCCTTAAGACGTCCGTGCTGTTTGTCTAACACTCAGCAATAAACCCTCGGAACCCTTAGACTTTATTCAAAACGGCTTACCTTTCGACTCCAAAGATCATCATTAAACATTTTCTCAAAAGGAAATCGGAAGAAAACTTTGCAGTGAGCAAAAGCGTAGGAATAATTATCTCAAACCATTCAAACTGAGTTTTTTACTTTCGCTATTGTACAACAGTTTCCATTTCACAACGTTTCCAACGACAAACGAGCCTGTTTGAATGATGGTTGCATTAACGGAATGAGGTTTGTTAATGATTGAAACAGGATTCACGTACATTGCCCGGGAAGTTTTTTGTATGAATAGTTAATGGTGATGTTTTTTTTTTTTAATGATTCGATATCCTGCTATATCTTCAGTAAAGTCTGATAAATTGAAATATGATGAAAGGTTAAAGACGGCTTGTTACCCCAAGCTCACTTTGCACGTTGAAGAAGAAAAAAGGATGGCAAACACCAAGCCTCTTCATAACGGCTCTAACAAGACTAACAAAAGCAAAAGTTGACCTGAACTTGTGCGCTAAGACGGAAAACAGTCGTGGATAATGAAGGCGAAATACTGATCAAGCCATTCGTTATTTTGGGGGTCTTAAAATACAGACCTAAAATGTTTATGGGAAGCAAATGTTGTACAATGTCTTGCGGAGTAAACAAGAAAGAGGTGAAGTATGCATAAGACAGCCAATGGCATACAATAAGTATAACTGACTGGATTTGCATATTATGATGAACAATATTCTTTTGATCAGGACCAAAGCGTCAACATTGCAAGATTTGCTGCATTTAGTTGTAACCATTTTTGTCGAAAAAAAATGTTTTTGCTCGCATGATGAAACGCGTGCTGATGACGTCAGACTATTTCAATATCATATCGTACTCGGTTACATCATAGGAGAGACGATCGATCAAAAATTCGAGCAGAAGCCATCGACAAATCGAGCAGTGTTCGCTTTGTGTTACCGGGTGAAAAAGTATCGCAGTTGGATTTGTATTGAAGACCATCTCGCAACCGAACAACCATAAATCGTATCGCTTAAAGTGTCGAGTATAAACAGCTTCTTTCACAACAATATTCCAGGGAATTGTAGGGAAGCTACCCTCGTTTATGGAGCATCATCCTTCAGGATCTTCCTCAACGTCAACGGCATAACTCGTACATTTTTGAAAGCACAAGTTGGCATGTTTCAAACCTAGCAGTGGGTGAAGTGGTTCGCTGATAAATATATCCCTAGAATTAATTAAAGGCACATTGCAGCCTTCATTCAAACGTGTTCTACAGCAGCTGGTTAGAGGATCTAATGTTCTCTTGTCGGATCATGACGCAAGGGAGAAAGGATCAACATCAACGATTTCCGTGACAAGGGTTCGATTTGCGTTGACAAGATGTTAATCGGAGGTGGGTTTTATGAATGGGTGAAAACTTTGACCGTTCGCCACAGGTAGGTAACCAGTAAAAATAGAACACATATTTTGGATGGCTAAAAATGTGTTTACTTCATTTGTTCGGAGCATTTTTACACCTTTTAAGTGACCCACCATGCGTCTCCATTAATCGTTGGTGCAGGAAAAGAAAAATTACATTCTCTTGCTTCCTTTAAAAACAAATGCAGGAACAACCATACAAATTGAACGCTCCTCTGTTTGTGGGCGTGTGCGTACTGCACTCCAGAAAGCTTCGTCCCTAGCAGCCTTATCTCCAGCTCCGCTTGTGTTCCAAATGCAACTGAGGCACACGAGCCCGACAAAGTTCTGCCGTTTTCGGACGAAAGGCGCTCGTGTTGTTTACATTTCAAAGCGGCTGCGCCAAAATTGAGAGATATCTAGGTACTCTCTATGCTCGGGTTTCCACCAAAGATTGAGTGCCATTCGGTAGATACTAATTTTCATAATAATTTCGACACAATTTGCGATAAATTCACAGTTTCACACATAGGTACATAATAACGGACATCACGACATATGAATACAAGAAAACATAGAAAGATTCCGGGTTTTTTTCTTCTCAACTTACGCTTTCTAGTGCTTCGCTAATTTTCATAAAAAAGGGCTTCAGCCAGTTTCATTACAGTGTAAAATTTTAATGAAAATGCGGAACAATTAAATTAAAAAACCGGAAACAAAAATTGTTATGCACAACGTAAACATGCTTAGCTTTTCCTCGTTTCTTGATGCTCATGCAAGCAAGAATAAACACCAAGCAACTGATAATAGTTTGAAACTAATATGTAAACTTCTCCGTACGAAGCTGGAGCTATTCTGACCGGTGGAACTATTCAAACACCTTGACAAAGCCTGAACCTGGCTAAAGTATATCCTTCTAAGGAGAAGCTACTCGCTTGACATCGCTTTTACTTCTTGTTTGCCACTATCCTACGAAAATGATAAAAACAACATAGCAAAATGCAACTTTCAAACAAGATCTTAATTATTTTTCCATCCACTTTCTGGAAAGTGATAAGAACACAGATCGCTCCTAGTGAACCTGTGCAGGCATGCAGAGGAAGTTTATTTACATGGGAAACTCTTGATGAAAAATTTAATTCTTGTTGGAAGATTGAGAAGAAGCTCTTCTTAGGCGGCCTGGCGAATGAAACGAGGGACAAGCCGGTCATGATAAGATAATAAATTCTCTTCATGTCGACTGCCTCGTTCGCAACAGCTGAAAGATCTGAAAATATTGACCTACATGTTGATAGAGCAAACAATTTTAGGAATCGGAGACGGAAGTTTCAATTTTTTCCGCCTCCGGGAACCATGTCAATTGTTGACAAACCATTTTCAGTCCGATTTATGAAGGTAATGTGTTGTTGGTGGTGGCGGTGAAGAGCACAACTATCGGAATGAATTTGAGTTCGGAGTCTGGAGTTGAATGGAAGTAAAGGATTGTTATGATTGCAGAAAACGTATTTCCGTTTTCTGAATCTCCGAATGTTTGCTAAGTGTTGATAGCCGTTAGCTTTATTCCGAGCAGGCTCGGGTCTGCAGTCACGAAAGGTATATCTTAAAGAAAGGTCTATTTTTTGTAGAACTGAAATTTATTAACCGTTCTGCCCTTCGGCTAATTAGAATCCTGTTTTTCACTATCATGTGCACGATGGTTGAAAATGTTTGGTAGATGTTTTTATGTCTCCTCATCATTGTATAAAATGTGTAGAACACGCACTGAAACAAAACAATATTAGTTGGATGCACCTAAGTCTTTTTTTTCTTCTTACAAATCTACACGGTCAAAAAAATTCTCAAAGCTTTAAGGGTAAGTACAGGGGTAAGCTTTACGAAAGTGAAACGTTTAGTTAAACCTGATTCCCATGCAGAAAATATTTTACGAACGAAATTGCATTAAAGGTTGGTCAAGCTACGAAACGTGATGTTCAAGAAAAAAGAGTGAAGCAAGTGTGAACTCACCATCGTTCACAAGAAGCCCGATTATCCGCTTATGACGCTTCTTTTGTGACGAAAAACAAAACTGGCCTGACCGTCTTGTCCTAACCGGCCTGGACGGGATTGAAGAAGGCATCAGATTGCGGAATAGAAACATGGTCTAGGAAATACATTCCTTTCGATGGCGTGGGAAAGCCTAAGTATGACCTATTCAATATGCTCGTTTCTTGAAGGAAAATCTACGAGAAGGCGGAACATCGTCTATGATTGTGTATTCAGGTGAGTGAAAGAAGGAATTACCGACACCTTTTTTGTTACTGCTACTTTCCGTAATTCCTGTTCATATACATTCCAGATTTCAACAGATGGAATGCAACACACATTTTTTTCTGAAGAAAAGCTATCTTTAAGGTGTTAAGGTAACTTCACGGATTTCCACGACTTGTGCTACCTTCCAAACGATGCTCAGACATTATAGCTACACACCGCTCCAACCGATTGCAATAGAATTGTGGCCGAGGCTTATCCACCTGGACTGTAAAACCATCCGTTGTCTACGTGCGAACACGATTGGACTCCAGGGTTGGTGGATTTCTTTCCTTTGCTGCACAAATGCACCATCTCCTGCACTGTAATTTATCGTTCCGGCGAGCGGAGGAAGATCGCTTTCCATTGTTGCGTGATTGGAACAACAATAAACGCGCTCCACGATCTCGATATCTCCTTGGGTCGGTTAACGAAGTCAGCGATGTTCCACTTGGTTTCCTTCCATACTTATTTTTTCTGATTGCTTTATCTGGCCCGCGAAAAGCACAGCTCCTCAGTAGCCCTTGCTGTTTCATCAGCGTAGCCACAGGCAGGAATTGAACTACTTTTCATTTGCTCTCGGTTGCTTTCTGATTGGTAATGCAATAAAGTGTAGTTGCGCGGTTTTTTTTTTATTGTCTTGAATTACATCTAGCTTGAAGCGATGAAACAAAGCTGACATTATAGTTCTACATTTAGAGCATGTTTTGATAATTGATTGGTGCTTAAATTCGATTTAAGAATTCTATAGTTGTGATAAAAGTTTTTGAAATTAATATGTTGCTTGAGTAGGCTGACTCCAGCGCACTTGGATATGTTTCGTTGATAATCACTTTCCTGGCCTGAGCACTGGAGATGTTGTGGAATGAAACGATTTATTGCATAGCATTTTTTCCCCCCAGTTAATGTTTATCTTATTTCAACGAACATGACAATACTGCAAAATTTCCCGCGACGCAATGGCACTTGAAGCGAGGGTGAAATTATGCTTCCATGAGATGGAACGATAAATGGGAATAAGGTAGTAACGCAGGCTTCCAAACCTACCCGGAATGGAAAATTAAATTTCCCTCTGATTAGCATCCTGCGGGATCTACGCACACGCCTTGCCGCTACGCCGCGTCGTCGCCAGTAATCCAAAGGATGAAAAAGTGAAGTTTCCTGCTGGTTGACACTTCTGGCGGTAGTCCCCTGCCGGTCCAAGTGTCCATTTCAATAGAAAGCAGAAGACGAGCTGGTTGGCGGATATGGTTGGCGTGCTCTAATCAACACGTTCGTACCTTACTTTTATGCGATTTACACCAGAGCGTTGGGAAAGTAAGTCGTTCACGGTCTCTGTTTACCTTCGTACCGTTAGCGTGTGCTCAAATTTGCTAAACTCCGATGGCGATGCCTTATGTTTGCACAGCTTCTCCAAAGCACAGCAACCAAAGGCTTTTCCCCCCGCTCCAGATGAAGTTGCCGCTAATTCGCGTCTGAAAAGCAAGCTCTATCTTCGTTTGTACAAGAAATATTCGCAGCCAGCCATCCACTCGACAAAGCATGCCGTCGGCATGGGAAAGAGACATCGTGAGCTTTGAGGTATGCCAACGAATAATCAGTACGTTTCATTAGTAAAATAAACCTACCTCTACGGGGAACTCTTTATTGCAAATTTTGAAATTTCAGACTCACTATTCAGCGAAACATCGCTTATATTGCGCTACGAATGTCCCGTTTGTGTTAAATTCATTTAGGAGTGATGCAAATGTTTTTTGATGTTGTCTATTCCTACATCCTTTTTTCCGCTCAGCAAGTCGCCTTGAATGTGAAGAGCCTGGTGGAGGAAGGTGTTTTTTAAGCGAAAAACGTGCAAACTTTTCCATCACGGAAATGAAAAAAAAGGGCCAGGACACGCGCGAAAGTTCCTCGTCGTAGCAGAGTCACTTCTACGGGTGAAACATAATGCTCCCGAATTGCGAGAAAGAAAAGTTTCCTGTTTGTTCAACGTTCGGTTGATGTTGACATTGTTTATGGGTGTACATCGGTACAATCAGGGATCAAGGGAACGAAATAAATTCTTTGCTGTCGTCAACTTTCAACCGTGTTGATTTACACCGTGGGGACATCGATATTTGTTGTGTAAATCTATGAGTTATTGGATCGATGATTCATTTGAGAAATTTACCGGAACAAAACTGGAGTTTCGCTGTTTTACGTTTTATTTATTATTAATAAAAGCATTCCAAGCATAATCAAAAGACAAATATCAGAAACAGAAAAAAACATCAATTTGTTTTCAGATGTCATGTTTGATGAAATCTTTGAACGCTTGCTATGGATTGACAAAGGCAACCCATCAAAGGGTTTACAGAAGTAAAGTAAATCAACAAACGGAAGCTGACATTGCCAGAAACCCGTGAAAATGCGCATCACATTTACACAAGCCTTAACAAGCGCGACTCACACGCACCTGAACGGTCGGTTGATTCGGGACGTCGTTTCAAGCGATCCAGGTTGAGCGGAACCTAAAATTCCGGAAGCATGAAGTTTGTCAACATTTGGAACTGACGCTTTTTGGCCGTTCTGCTTCCGAAAGGCTGCTCGTTCACATCGCTGTGAGCTGGAAGCGCCAATTGTTGGTGCTGGTATTTGGAACGGGTTTGATGAAAAGCTGAGGAACGGCTAGGCATGGAAAATCGAACTTTGGGGACCAACTGTTGATTTTCTCCTTCGTCTGCCTTTTTCATGGTGCTGACGTGCGGGTTTAGACTCGCCTAGACATTGGCCGGACTCTGTGAATGCCCTCAAGGGACGTTGTTTTTCGTGTCATTTTAGTTGGTGCTACTTTTGCAACTATTAGATGGATTTTCCAAATTGGTTCGATGACGCATGCCACGCTCGAAAAAAAAATCATTATTGTGTGTTGTTACTTGAAAATACAAATAATTGGAAATATTGGATAAAGTGAACGAAACAACTGGGTAAATTGACGTTCAAGTCATCTGTTTCGTCTAGGAACAAAAGCAGAGACATTTCCAGCACGGATTATGTTTGCATGTTCGCCATCTTCACGCTGTGCCGCTGGGCAGACACAATTTAATAAACGCTCGGCGCTTAAATCGATGATCATAATCACAATGTGACCCGAGCTGAAAGCGAGAGTCGACGAGCCACGTTAAATATATTTTATCGATGATTGATTATGTGTGACGGGCGGATCCGTGTGGTGTGAAGAGGAATGAACATATCCGACAACGACCGTGCCGTGATTGAGTGATACGGTTTTCCACCATATGTCCTTCTTCGCTCAGCTTAACACGTCGGAAAGATGTGTAATTTGTTCGCGATCCAAGGGCGAGCTGGTGCGAAAGTAAGTCATCGAAAATAGATTACGAAAGTGCGCACGGATATGAAGTCGATCCGGGCGCGCTATTAATCCTTTGAATTCGGCTGCAACACCCTTCCGGGCGCCTTCCGGCTTCCCGCCCGACCCAGGGATGATTGATTGCTTTCGCGCAATGAATCGACATAAATCATTCAAATCACCTTTCGCCACTCAAGGACTCTGCGCGAGTGTGTGTGCACGAGTAATCTTTGCTGTTCATTGCATTTATCGACGCTGATGAAATAGAGAGACCTAACAATCATTCCATAAAGTGCTTTTGCTCATCATCCCAATCAGTTGTTGAAGGTAAGTTTGAGAAACTGAAGCACAGTACGATGGTTTTTCCCATCGTAATTATTCCGAAGGTTGTTTTGCTCGTGGAACTCAGATCTGTTTCATCAACCTTCGTCCCTCCAATCCCCATTGAAGGTGAATGAGATAAGGATGAAAAATGCCACATTCATCTATCTCAAGCTCAAGCTCTTAAGCTATTCTTTTACCATTAATGTCCCCTTTGTCAAAGCGTTGTCTCTGTGAGATCTGCTCTGAATGTCGGAAGGTCAAATTTCAATGCACCACAATGTAACGCTGGGTCGGGTCGCCGGCAAGGAGTTATTTTCGAGATTTTCCTAAGACGCCGCCTGGGGGAATCGTTGCGAAAAATTAATGAGGGACTAGGCCGAAAAAGTTGTGCCACTATTGTAGCGAAGCTGTCCTTAGAAAACAGTGTGCGCTCGTTGTGCTGATGGTCCAGATTTGCAGATAAATGTGAGACCTTAGATGCCGCCCTTGAAACGAGTTGGGATGTGAACGCACATATTCAGTAATCCCAGCAGAGGCAGTGGCTCAATGTAGGTAATGACCTCTGGTATAAAGTACGGCCATAGTAGACAACTCTCTTATTTCTGGTGACTCGTAAGAGGGTGTCTACCGTTTTAAGATGTGGTTCATATTAATGAAGTCTCGTTTATCTCGTAGGTTTTTGCTAGAAAATGTTGATTTTACACATAGCAACAACAAACCACATTAAATTAAAACAGGAATTAAAATGGATTAACTTGAAAACAGATCTTTATACATTTTTTTTTTGTATACAAACAACAAAGATAACAGTCGACAACTTCGCAACAGTAAAACCGCGAGGGAGTTAAGGCTCATTCATCTTATCTCGTTGGAATGGAAGTTTGTTTCAAAGTCGTACCCGGTTAAGTTTTTCGCGTTTTGACTGAGCCAAGAAAAAGTGTAGCTAGAAAATAACAGGGACAAAAATAACGCTGCCAATCTGCAGAACAAGACTAAAACATAATCATTGAAGTAAAAATAAACGACTGGAGATAATCATCATTGTGCTTTTTTTTCCTTTTGCAGGACCAGACAGAAATAAATCTGAAGTCCGCCTCAGAAACAGAAGAACAATATATTGCCAAAGAATAAATTAAGTCTGTTTGCGGAGCGAAGTGCTTCCGAGAATAAAAAAAAACGTCATAAAGAAGATTGATTCGCTTTAATTATACAATCCAGCGTTTTTTCACGAAAGATAAGTTGCAGTTGCAGGAGATTGAAGTAATTCCCGTTCCGAGAAACTATTTTTTGATGAACAAATTCATTTTCTGTAGATAATTATAATGATGAACAAATGACGATGGAAGGGTCAGAGTGAATAAATTGAAGTGATCTTTTGTAGAAAATCAAAATAATTTGTATCACCGTGAGCTTATGAGCAACCAAAACAAATGTGAACAGCTTTACCAACAACTGGCGAACTGAGGAATTTAGAAGATAGATGCAATGGAGTTGGAAGTGGCAACTTTTCAGTATGGGTGAGTAATTTAGTTTTTATTTGTTCTTGATCACTGCTTTCCACCCGGTATTCTTTGGAAGCGGTGAAATTATGAGCAATAACGCAATATCGCACATTCTACCAAGATCGGCCATGGTTACACAGTGTGCATGATGCACCGTCGTGGTGCTGCAGCTGGATGTTTCCAACATCCCATGGGCCAATGTTTCCCCGCCGGCGTCATGCCGGAGGACGAAGACAAAGTTTGTAATTTAATTTCCCCCGAAACTGTCGATTACGGTGCCGAAGTTTGTTCATTGCCGACCGGTCGCGTTAAGCTGTGCTAGAACTTAAAGAACTGTCAAGCGAACACTGCGAAAATTGGGAAAAGCTCCTGGAATTTCAGAACATCTTATCTCATCATATTTCAAGTTGCAAGGTACCAATAAACGGGACCTAGGTCGTCCTCTCCAGTTGCCTTCGCTATACGATGTGAATTGCGAAAAGGAAATGTGCTTCCAACATGGTCGTAGAATTTGTTCACGATCTGACCAACTAAGTAAATTAAATGAAATCATTTTGCTTTGTCGTATGAAAAAAAAAACACACACACACACATCTGAAAATTTCCAATTTATTTCCCATCTAGCACTATGCCGTTCTGCTGACATCAAAAAGACATCATCTGTAGCTGTTTTGTAACACTGGCACGTCGAAGAAACAGTCACCATCGGCACGAATGTCAAAGCGCATCCATTACTGCATCGGTGCAGGTCGGACGTCGGTTAATGCACGCGTAATGCATTTCATTTCGACTTTGTGCGCACGTTGTCAGCTCTGTGCGGTCAGCTCCGAGCGGAACACGGAAGCTGGCCTTGTTTCGTTTGATGTGTACGGTATATGTGAAATGGGCTCACGACGGCTGCTGCAGTCGTTGACGTTAGTGCACGTTTGAGCAACAACATCAAACATTTATGATGAAGCGTTATCAAGAACCCAAACATAACAAGCAAGGTCACCATGTCGATACAAACATGTGCAGAAATGAAACATAAAAAAAACCGACGACAGGTTGCCATCAGGGTTGGGTCACAACTGAGCAAAAGCAAACCGGGCCAACGGAAGAAAAACAGCGTCAAAAGGGTTATCGAATGGCACAAACGTGGAAGGTCTACTCTACCTCGATAGGAGAAGCACTATCCGGTAATGAAACGAAGAGAAAGCTAGGTGTCGGAAGCTTTTTTGTAAGAACGTTGATACGTTTGCACTTTGCACGGAGGATCACGTGTTCGTGATCAATTTAGGATATTGTGACGATGTTTCAAATAGATAACTGAAAAACACCGTTAAACCTTGCTCAATTCATGTTTCAAAACTTTTACCGTATTGGAACGGCATGCAACAACGAGAATGATTTAATAAACGATTGCTTCAACAAATTCAGGCACTTTGCGATAAACAGCTTCAATAGTAATAAACAGACGATGAACTTGTTTGTTCGAATTTATAAACCCATTTCCCATCCAGTACCTCCTCGAAAAGTAACTCGCAAAACACTCATCTCCGGTGCGTACTGGGTGCTGGAATTATCTGCCACCCTTACTGGTTTCCTCCATATTCCTCCTTATTACTTGTACCAATTACCGGCTTAGAAAAGATAGCACGAAAAGAGGATAAATGTGGTACATTTTACACCCGTTTGTATGCACACCTTTGTTTTTTTGTCTTTTTTCAGTCGGATCCTTTAGTTTCCTTTAGTCGGTACAAAATGTTCCTCCCGTTTTTTCTCCCTCCGTTGCAGTCCTTCCGAGGCAGCTCGTTGGAACGCAGTATGTAAAATAAGATCACAGCTCACATTCTTCTTCATTATGCCAGCTTTGTCTAGTTAGTGTTGCTTGCCCCTAGCCTGCCGTCCGGCTCTCCATTTCCTGCGGTGCTCTCGGCAGCCGGCCCTAGTCTGGTTGGAGGGCTCGTTAGCATCCTGCTCATCGTGGCCCCGGAATTCTGGCAGCTATCAGCAAGGCAACCAACTGGGCGGCGAGCTTGCCGGACTCCAGCTAACTTCGGCGAACGGTGCATTTGCATTCCTATTGAAATGTTCATCGAAAGAGTCGGGAAATTTAATTTAACTCACCCCCGTTAAACCCTCATTCTACTCCGAGTCCGCAAGGCCCCTAAAGCAGCTCCAAACAGCCCCGAGCCAGCCATGGAGACGGTGGAGGAGGCGTGGAAGAACATCGAGAAGTCTAAAAGTTTGCTTCCCCTTGTTGATGTTGCTGTTTACGAGCAGCTTCTACGCTAAGGCTGGCTGGCTGACTCGCCCTGCAAGCGGTTGACCCAAAAAATCGGATTCAAACCAAAACGGTGTCTGTGGTTTGGCTGTGAGGAAAAAGCTAGGCTCTAGTTTTTCCCGAGCAGAAGCAGATGAGGCTCCCAGCAAAGCATTGGGGCATGCAACACGCCACGGTTTAAAGGTTTGTACTTGCGGTGTGCTTCAACCCTGCAAGCTGTTCGGGGATGACATCAGTTCACAACAGATTTAAACAAACATTTTGGTGAAAGCAAACAACTATTGATAAAAGAAGGGGTAAAAACAAGTTCTGGTCATCGGACGACATGAGGAAAATATTTCGATGGAACGCACTGCGTCGACTTACTAATTAATACACTGGCCACACCGTTTCGCCTCTTCACCATTCATGCACGAACTAAACTGCAGTTTGTAGCCGCGTAACGAAATTATGACCTCAACTGACCGGGGAAAAGCTATCGGCCCAGAAACGGGACCGTTTCGTTGGTAGCAGCAGTGCAACAGGTGGAGTGCTTCGCAAACGTGACCAACCCGGAAGTGCTCGTTTAGAGATTAAATTTTCATGGCTCATGTCCACGCGAAACCGTATTCCTCTTTCCGAAAATGTGGAGAACCGAGCCTGAAACGATGACGTTATGTGGCATTCGGTTAACGTAAGGGGCGGCCCACAATCCGTCGGGAATGTGCATTAAGCGGTAATTCAATCAAACGGCTGCTTCCGGAACGTTGGCGAGCGCGAAAAGGCGCCAATAGTGTGGCAATCGCTGTGGCCCGCGCTTGTTTGCACGAAAATTATCGTCACCCTTGCGACATACATACACAAACACACGCGGGGATGAGATTCTCGCGAGGGAAACCAAAGCGTTGCGGGTTTGCTGATGTTTCATAAATTTGATCGATTCGGCGACGGAGCCGGTTCAAATGCTTCTTCAAAGTCGGCCAAATCTGCTGGTGCATGGAAAATCCAGTTTCCCAGCTGCGTTTCGGAAGGGAAAAAAAAGGGCAAACAGCGATGCATTGCAACCTCGCGTATTCCTTGAAACGGCTTCCAACTCAGCTGCCATCGAAAGATGGCGGAAAAATGGCAGCAAGTTCCGCGAAATCCAGAATTTCCCCAGCGACGTCTGCCTTCCGGGAGGGCGAAATCCGAATGAAATCGTAATTTTACACCACGAAGCCGCTCCTTTTTCGAATGCTGAACATTCTGCCCCGGGTACGTCCTTCATTCTGCTGCAGGTGCATTTGTGTCCCCAACGGGGACGAGCGTGTGCCCTGTGCGCCGGAAAAACGATTGGTAAAATATTCCCTCGCTTCACCAAGCTCCACGTTTCCTCGCGGAAAAGCAATCAAGCTCGAGGCTGAAGATACGCTTTTCACGTGGCACCTTTACGCTCGACAGGGTGTTGGCACATCGAATCGAAGGCGCACCAAAACCCACGGAACACTTCGCAATCGCTCGGTGATGCTGAAGAGAAGGAAACTGCAAGGACGGACCGGGAAAAGTGCACCAGCTTCAATCGAAACAGCGACTCAACTTTGAGCGCATAAAAAAGCATGTCTTTTCCAAGAACTGGATGCAATGTTTGCGAATCGAAGAAAAGCGGCCAGTAGAGTTCGTGGTGCATGCAATGAAAGCGCGTAATCTACTTAAGAATCAGCACGGTGGGGTTGGGTAAAATGAAACATCGATTTCATGACGATTAAGTCGGTGGTTGGTTTCTAGAAGATTGATTTCTCAGCATTCGCCGGAAAATGAGTTGTAACCGACACAAAGTGTTTTCGTTTTGCAGTACAACACAAATCCGCTTTCAAACAAACAAACTAGTTTCTACAGCTTAGCTCCATTGAAACAACGTTTGCCAGCAAGGCAAAGTATGAAAAAAGATTTGCACATCATTTTCCGATTTTTCTCTAAAAAAAAGGAATACTTTTGGAACGAAAACAGATGACATTTAAACTGAAATTTATTCGTACGTTTCACAAAACCTTCCTATGTCCTAAGAAACGATTCCTTTGTGGAAAAATTTATGGGGCCTTCTTTCACGCCCTGTGCGACCCATCCATCAAGTGGACATGTGGAACTTTCATCTGCCATAACATTTCACGTCCGAACGACTCGAGCAGTCATATTTCGGTCAGGTTTTTCTGCCACTCGAGCCACTGGTGTCCCCAAAGGCGTACGTAGCAATTGGACAGGCAGCGAAGATGAAGAAAGTACGCAAGTTTGTCCATTCTACTGGGGCAGCACAAAATGATGGGTTTCACCAAATATTGGCAAATTATTCTTCCTTCTCCGCCACGATCACTTCATATTTATGAGGCAGCGTTATTGCGTGTAGTTTGCTCTGGCAAGGAACGCGTGTTGACAGTGAAAAATGGAAATTGAATGGAAGTTTGTGCGTGTACGGGAAAGCACCTTAAGCCCTTCATAAACTATTTCAATGTTTGCAATAGAAGTGCTACGACAGTTACAGCAAGCGATGGCAAACAGTTTGGTTTCACAACGCGTTTTCTAGTGGGCATTTTATGAATTTTTGTCTACCAAAACTCACTTATATCATCTTATATTTATGCACCTTTCACTTGTCACGTTGTACACAAATTCACGCAGTAGGATCTTCTCCTAATCCTGAATGCTCCACTTCGACAGGAAACAGAAAAGCCGTCAACCATACCGCCATTGGGTTATTCCGCACAGGCATGCACCTCCGTATCCGCTTACAATTTCACAATCCGAAGAAAAAGGGGGACACAATCATCCCGATACCGTCGCCACCGTAAATGGTTTCGATTTGTACCGAAACGATCAACGCCTCTTTTTGTGGCGTGTAAACGTCAAACTCGTCAATCGATCGGACAACAATCCGGCACCAAACGTGGCACACATATCAGTACCGGAGTGCTGTACTCCGACTCCATTTGGCAATTGCTTTCCTTGCGCAGGCATTGTCCTTTGTGAACCCCGTATGAAGGTGACGTGCTTTTTTTCCGCACGCATGAATGTTTCATGACACAATCCTTCACCGTCCGTAATATTCGTGTTGATTCAAATTGATTTTCGAATCAGTTGCGATTTGAAGGGATGGCCCCACGGCAAAGGCCACGTTTACTGTCGACATTCATTGTGCGTGGGTTGGAAAAGGGGAAGAAAACACAACCACCCTTTGTACGCGTCGTTTATTGTTTTCCAAAAACCATATAAGAATGAAGATGTTAAGTGTTCATAAGCCCGGATCGGTTATGTATGCTGATCAACTTTTGAATATCTGTGGACTGCTGTAGAATTGTATAAATAAGAATTTATGATATTTTAAATTTCATCTAAAGTTTCTGCTATAACAGTTTATTAATGCTTGATGCTTGATAAAACACTACTCGACGGTACAAACCTGCCATTGAACCTCCGTTGCACAATTTGTTGCGAGTGCCAATTACTCTAAATGACCGGATGGACAGTTTCCAATAAAAACGATGAAGAAATTTGACGTTGTAAAGATCGTGTACAATCAACCCACGCATTTACCCTCCGGAATCAGAACGAAAACAACAAAATGTACGCGGTATTGGGAGCGTGGAAGGTGATGAAAAATTCTGCTAGGAACATTGGACCAAGGACATTTGAGACTGGTTCTTTGTTTTCCACCGGCCAATTGAAGGCATCGCGAAGAAGATGGAAAAAACATGGAGGTGAACCGAGTGGAACATCGCTGACTTCGTTAACCGACCCAAGGAGATATCGAGATCGTGGAGCGCGTTTATTGTTGTTCCAATCACGCAACAATGGAAAGCGATCTTCCTCCGCTCGCCGGAACGATAAATTACAGTGCAGGAGATGGTGCATTTGTGCAGCAAAGGAAAGAAATCCACCAACCCTGGAGTCCAATCGTGTTCGCACGTAGACAACGGATGGTTTTACAGTCCAGGTGGATAAGCCTCGGCCACAATTCTATTGCAATCGGTTGGAGCGGTGTGTAGCTATAATGTCTGAGCATCGTTAGGAAGGTAGCACAAGTCGTGGAACTCCGTGAAGTTACCTTAACATCGACCTTAAAGATAACTTTTCTTCAGAAAAAAATGTGTGTTGCATTCCATCTGTTGAAATCTCGAATGTATATGAACAGGAATTACGGAAAGTAGCAGTAACAAAAAAGGTGTCGGTAATTCCGTCTTTCACTCACCTGAATACACAATCATAGACGATGTTCCGCCTTCTCGTAGATTTTCCTTCAAGCAACGAGCATATTGAATAGGTCATACTTAGGCTTTCCCACGCCATCGAAAGGAATGTATTTCCTAGACCATGTTTCAATTCCGCAATCTGATGCCTTCTTCAAGCCCGTTCAGGCCGGTTAGGACAAGACGGTCAGGCCAGTTTTGTTTTTCGTCACAAAAGAAGCGTCATAAGAGGATAATCGGGCTTCTTGTGAACGATGGTGAGTTCACACTTGCTTCCCTCTTTTTTCTTGAACATGTCGTTTCGAAGCTTGAACAACATTTAATGCAATTTCGTTCGTAAAACATTTTTCTGCATTGGAATCAGGTTTGACTAAACGTTTCACTTTCGTAAAGCTTACCCCTGTACTTACCCTTAAAGCTTTAAGAATTTTTCTGACCGTGTATTTGTAAGATGAAAAAAAAAAACGACTTAGGTGCATCTAACTAATATTCTTTTGTTTCAGTGCGTGTTCTACAGATTTTATACAATGATGAGGAGACATAAAAACATCTACCAAACATTTTCAACCATCGTGCACATGATAGTGAAAAACAGGATTCTAATTAGCCGAAGGGCAGAACGGATGGTTAATAAATTTCAGTTCTACAGCAAATAGACCTTTTTTAAAGATAGCCCTCTAATTATCAGACCCGAGGCTGCTCGGAATAAAGCTAACGGCTATCAACACTTGGCAAACATTCGGAGATTCAGAAAACGGAAATACGTTTTCAATCATAACTCAATCGGAACTCAAATTCTTTCCGATAGTTGTGCTCTTCACCGTCACCACCAACAAAACATTACCTTCATAAATCGGACTGAAAATGGTTTGTCAACAATTGACATGGTTCCCGGAGGTGGAAAAAATTGAAACTTCCGTCTCCGATTCCTAAAATTGTTTGCTCTATCAACATGTAGGTCAATATTTTCAGATCTTTCAGCTGTTGCGAACGAGGCAGTCGACATGAAGAGAATTTATTATCTCATCATGACCGGCTTGTCCCTCGTTTCATTCGCCAGGCCGCCTAAGAAGATCCTCTTCTCAATCTTCCAACAAGAATTAAATTTTTCATCAAGAGTTTCCCATGTAAATAAACTTCCTCTGCATGCTTTGGCCACCTTTGCACAGGTTCACTAGGAGCGATCTCTGTTTTTTATCACTTTCCAGAAAGTGGATGGAAAAATTATTGAGATCTTGTTTAAAAGTTGTATTTTGCTATCTTGTGTTTATCATTTTCGTAGGATAGTGGCAAACAAGAAGTAAATGCGATGTCAAGACATTGCCAAGGTGTATGAATATAGTTTCACCGTCTTAAATAGCTACCACATATCGCATGGAGAAGTTTTCATAAGAGAATTACTGCATCTCATCCTGGTTATTCATTACGGTTTTCGTTACAGCGCTTCTAGAGTCCCTATTAGCCCCTAGATACAGGCTCCCATGCCAAAAGAGATTGTACTCCTGTTCTAACCTTCCATCGATACTTCAGACATTTCCGTGCGACTCGAAACGAACACTTCGAAAAGCCATTTATCATTCGAATTCACCGAGTAATTTGTGAAATTGAATGATATATGCGAGTGGAATTGTTTCACCGTCAATGTTCTGCGCGATGCGCGATGATCGATAGTATTATTAATGAAGGTTTTCTAGCGCGAGGAAACAGTGCAAATGGGATAAAAGTACCAAGACTGATGAAGGGAATTTATTGACTTGTGCGAGCCAAACTGTTGAACTAGTCCCGGAGAATAGCAGTTTCAATTCATTGTGAACATTTACTCATGTAGAAATTCGTATGCTAAAATTTTAACCAGGGAAAGCACATTTCAAAAAATACATCAATTGTATCGTAAAAATGCCGCTTTTCCGCCTGTTTATAAAAAATATACTTAGCCTCAAGCGCCTAATCTGTTTTTAGTGGTAGTCATGCAAACCTTTCAAAGCAAAGGTCAGTCGTGCTCTGTCGTGCATAGTTTTTCAAAAGTTGGCCTAGCAAAAAAGGAAGTCCTAATCTAAAGTGGAGCAACACGATGAATCCTGAGCAATTTGTGGATCTTCCACATTATCCTAAGTGCACTGATTATTTCGAGAGTTGGTGGGTTGTAATAAGATAACAAAATTTCGGAGAGCAAAGTTTAATTGCTATTTCGTTCCCTTTTTTTTTTCAAGCCATATCTTACCCACGTCCAACTGATCTGAACTTCCACCGAATGTGTGCGCTACCCTGGAAAAAAGGTCCTTGGGGAAGTTCGATGGATTGGGAAGATGAATTTTTTTTTTGCTTCTTTTTTTTCGCCCAACCACGCCGAATTCAACAACTTCAGACGTTCTGAGGGAGAGTTAGGTTCCATTCTCACCATCGCCGCTGTACTCGCTCCAGCAAAGCGACCTTTAAGTAAGTGAGGACGGCCAAGCGTGAAAAACATAAATTTCCACTCCTCTCTTTCCCTCCTTCTCTCTCTCTCTCTCTCTCTCTTTCTCTCTCTCTCTCTCTTTCTATAATTTACTTTCTCTCTTTCTTCTGCTAGCCTGCAGAGCAGTTTTCAACTCTTTACTTCGACGATAGAAAGCTTTCCCAAAATCGTCCGCACAAACCGCAAAGCCAGCCAGCACCCGGAGTGAGAAATCACATCTGCAAAACGGTAAAAAAAAAACATAGGCGATTGGATGGCTTTCCGGGAAGGTTCGCAAACTGGGTTTTCCGGCCAGCTGCCCCCCGGGTGGGACGAATCGTGAAGAATTGAAATATAAACGCTGAAAAATTTACAATCAGCTACAAATCTTACCTCCAATGCGCTGTCCACCTCGCGCACTTACCACACTTTTTCCAGGCGAAGGCATGCGCTCGGTCCTAAACTTTTCACGCAAAGTTGGGAATGTCAGCAAAGGAGAAAGAACGAAGAAAAATATATTGGAGGCCCAGTCCTTGAAACCGCTAGCGTTGATGCGTTCGCTCCGGCCAATCAGCGGTTTCGTGCTCCGACGATCGCATCGGTTTAATTGAGGAAAAGTATTCCAATAGGAAACATTCTTGGCGCTCGTCGGAAAAGGGCGTGGAGGGGGGGGGAGGGGGGCACGATCGCAGGGCAAGCGGCAAAGTTGTGTATGTGTGTTTTCCTTTATTTATTTTTATTGCATTCATCGTAGAAACCAGGAAGTACCATGATGTAGAATACTTTCCGTTTGCCATTCATTTCCGCATTCCTAAGTCCTAATGTTTCGGCATGCTTCCGGGAGAAGTTGAGCTGATTGCGGAAGTTGCCGAAACTTCCGCGCATTCCATTCCCGGACGCGTTCATAAATCTTATTTACTGTAAACTTTGCAATTAGTTCTGACGTGCAAAACGTGGAAAGTGAAACATTGGACCGGCTTGGAAATGTGCTTAACATTTTATTCTCCTCATTTTTAAAAATAAAATCGCTCGCAGGCGCCCCAACGAATAAAGCAAACACAGAGCCAATCGAAACTTCCAAACCCTTCTCTCTGCAAGAGGCCAATCGCTTCCCCGCCGCAAACCAACAGATTCGACCCTGATTCGAGCATGTTTTGAAGTTTTACGTTTCAAATTTTTCTCGTTTTTATTTGCTCTCATGCCCATCCCATCCGCTTAACCTTAACCTGCCTGAAAAGCACTCAACACTTTACAGATATTGTAAGCCCTTGGCCCTTTTTTCCCATGAAGTCCACGGACCGTTTTGTTTGGTGGTTTGTTCGGCCCGAATGTGGCCCTTTAAATTGAAATCATGTGTTCAACCGGCTGCTTCGGGATCCGATGGATGGCTGGATTTTCCTCCGCTGGCACTGGCATAATTAAATAACACCATGGACGGATTGCGTAGCACGGCGGGGCAAGCAGCAAGTGAATTATTTCCTTTCCGCCCACAGGTTGCCCCAAAGGTAGCCATTTTAGGCCAGTGAGTGATACGAACAAACGACTGCCCAACACATGAGTGTCCGTAAAGGATTAACCCACTTCTCATGCCCAAAACGTTTCGCAACCCGACGGCAAGAGAACCGTGGGTCAGTTAATGTTGATGTTATTTATGATGCAATGGGCATCCCTTATTTACAGATGGAAAGGTTGAATGTACGCGAATGGATTACAACTCGATGGTATGAAATTTGCAACATGCATTAAACTCTGCAAGTGGTGCAACAAATCGAAAACTTTGGGAATGAAAATTAAATTAAAAATAACTTTACTCAAGCACTCTTCATGCAAGAGAGTAGACGTCCACTTTCTTGACCAATTTTGATTGTAGTGACGTAGGAAAACTTCCCCCTTTCCTACTTTCCTCGAACTTTTATCTTGCTTCGAAATTTACATGCTGACCACAAGAACTTCCGTGGTTCAGGAAAAATATAAATAAAATCTGACAACTGCTTTATTTTACCTTCATTTTTGAAGCTAAGCAAGTATGCATGCCAGTAAAGGAAACGTACAGAATACGGACGTGATACGTGAGATCAAACAAATATCAAACGGGTTTAAACAAATCTCTACGGGAATGCCTTATTCGGATCGTTTGAACGAACGAAGAATCCTGTTCCATCTTGAATCGTTAAGCAAAAGTAAGTGGAAGGACCGTGGGACCGGCTCCCGTATCGCCTCTTCAGCTACAGCTTGAACAACTTCACTCTCAAGTGTATAATCCGATCGCATCGAGGATGGGTACGAATGTGTGAACATTTAAAAGAATCGCCGTTCTATCCTTTCGGAATCAAACGCCAGCTAGCTTGCCGCCCCGTGCGGAACTCGAGCGGAGTCTCGTTGGGGTAGCAGCGAGTCCTTTCTCATCCCACCGCCAAACACACATACACACACACACACACACTCACCACATTGATCCATCCGAAGCCCGGTATCGACTTGTGAACAACGTTTTCTACGAGCTATTAAGCATGTTCATGACCTGCAACGGAAAGGTTGCCAGTCGCAGCACATCCGCCGTTCTGAGGACGAAGCAAAGAAAGGAGTGGAAATTTACAGACAGCCATGTTTAGCCAGCATCCCTCCCCCCCACCAGGCTCCAGCCCTCCCTCCACTGGGCTTGTTGCAGTCGTTCGTAATTTCATTGTGCTTCTGTCAACGTCACGTTTCATTATTCTACACCAGCCGAGCAGGCATTTAGGCTTAACATCTCATTCGAAGAGCAACGAGAAAGAAAAAGATGGCCCGGACACCCGCAGCCCAGGCGGGTTGTAGATTCTTGCTTGAGAGGCCTACACTGGGACGGGTGACTTCCTGCCGATGCCGCTGCGCTAGAAGGTTGCGCCTGCCGAGGACTGACCCTTTTTTCCCGTTCATTTGTTCGCCTTTACGTCGGTGAATAACGCCATCGACGCAAAGAATGAATAATGAGTTTTCGTTTGACGGTTCGCAGTTTTTCAATTTTTCCACGCCTCCACTCCTTTCCCCTCCATCTGGGAAAGCGAGTCAGAGCCTCGAGGCCGGGCTAAGCCTGACGTCCGTTTTGTCCGAAGCTGCCCACACGGGAAGCTTCAGCTTTTGTTTCAGGGGCTCATCGCTGACTCCCCCTTCCGAGGGGCTTCCCGTTTGGAAACAAAGACCAAGCCGGAAGGGTTGGAGAGTAGCTGGGAAACGAAAGGATCAAAACGAAACGAAAAAAAAACCCCAAATGCTGAAACAGAGCACCAGCGCTAACGGAGGCGCATCGAAGAAGAGACACGATAAAAAAGTGTTATCACGCGACGGATTCATTTCTGGTGCAGGATTAATGGGTTTGTCCTTCCGAACCACTTCATCTTCATCGATCTTGATTTCTCGCTAGCCATCTCCGCCTGGACGATGGCTGGAAGGGACGCATGGCTAGGGCAGTTCTTTTTCAACATTTTTTTTTCTTCTTGCCTCCCTTCTTTCGAAATGGGTTAAAACCGTGTCATTTCTCTTTATGCCAGTGAGTGAACACTCTGCCAAACTGCAGCATCTGCAACACCAGTGACCGAGAAAATGGATCAGAAACATTGGAAGAAGAAGCGTTCAGTCACTAACACGAAGGGCTTTAAATGATCATCCATCAACCCAAGGAGCAACATTTGCTCGAAATTACCCATCGTGATCGAATGCCTGGGGTTTCCTGTAGCGAACTTGGTAAAACTCCAGTAAAATTTGCGTGCCGAAAATAAATTCTTCAAATAAACCTTCAAAAGTTATTTCTTCATCGGCGGATTTGGGAAAAACCTCCAAAAGTTTACCTGAATAGAAATATTCACGCTGGAGGAGGAAAACCTTTTTTGACACCATTCGCATCGCAATGTTGCAGGGAAACTTTCCGACAGGATAGAAGCACGGGAGCAGGTGAACGAACACTCCAGTAATTAAATTTGCAGGATAAACACATGCTAATTTATGACCCGACCTACCTTTTGCCTGTCCGTCTCTAATTGGAAGGCAAAAGTTTTACTCTTTAATGCAATAAATTTGTCTGCTTTGTGCGTGATGAAAACATGCAAAAAAAAGTTGTTTTCTCGAAGAATTACCAGCCGAACCAACCGCACGCTCCCTTTAAAGGCTGTTAAGAAAAGACTCATCGAGAATCCTGCTGCGAGGCTATAGTCAACATCTCCTCAACTTGTTTGGAACAATGCGTAAACCATAACGGCAAAAAAAACTCGCTGTCCTGAGTTATGTATCTTCTTTTCATACCACAGACTCCGCCTCAACCCATAGAGCCCCCTGCACCGCCCACCAACGGATCGTTGATGATTTGCAAATATTGGCGGAAATCGACCCACCCTTCCCCACCTTCCCACTCCATATGTGACCCATCACCGTATTCGAGGTTATGTTAGCGTCGTTCAACGAAATCCGTCAGATAAAATCGACCCCGAACACCGCTCCTGGTTTAATCCAGAGCGTGTTTCAAAACGGGCCATTTTACAGGCGTTCCCACGCTCTGCCTTCCCTTCTCCATCATCGGTCCCGTCCGAGGGTCGCCAATGTTCATGGGGCAGAATATTCCGCCTGCACACTTTAGATCAGCACATCCTGCATCGAGCCGAATCCGGAATAATTTACCCCGAACATGGGCCAAAACTGATGATGTGTGAATTATATCACCCTTCCGGATTAGGCAGGAAATAAGTTTATCGACCCCACGTGCGCCGATCCCTCCGGTACATCTACACAGCCATCTGGTCACCGGACAAATCCACAGTTTGTCCTTTCGGGAATATTCGCGTTAATCCAGATTGTGTAAGCAGATTAGTTGAGCTGAACTGGACCTGCGAAATGGCAGCGCAGCTGGAAGGTTGGCCCATGAATCTTTTCCATTTCCTTATCGCCATCGTTTGATCAACTGTATTATCAGGAACGCTACGCCAATGCGCTGGATGTCTTTTGAACTAAATTTTGTTTACACCCCTGTTAAGGATTGAAAAACTAAATTAGGTGCTGTCGAGTTAATGCCAAAAACATTAAATGATAACGGTTGCTCATTCGCCTTTTTGCATGCGATGCAAAAAAATCCATCTTGAAAATATAGTTTTTCTTGAAAAATAGACCACAAACTGCCATTATCGCCGTGGAGTACCGTGTGGGAAAAAAATATCTCCTCCTCCACTTATTCTTCCAACAAATTAATCTCTCTCAAGAGCTGCTAAAACGTCGAAAACACTTCAGCGTAACGGGCGGAAAACAGAAATTACTTGGCCTTCCTGTGTGGAGCGATGAAAGCAACGATGACGGTAATTGGGTCCCATATTTATGGTGAAAGTTTACCCCGACGGCAGGTCATAATCAATATTTTTTTATCGGAAAAGTTTTCGCCCATCTCCTTCCGCAAAAGCTTATAAAGCTTGCTTTTTTTCTTGATTTCACCGTTTTTCCCTGGTTATCTTTTTTTTTTTCATTTCCTTGCCCTTCTAACTGACCATCGCGTGTTGCTCTCGTTATGAACAATTCGTTTATTTTACATTACGGTCAAAGCGTGAGACCCTTGAGTTAATTATTGGATCACTACACACAATTATTTTTTCTCTCCTTGCTCACTAATTTTACCCCCCTGCACCAACCCGCTCGCGTTATGTTGTTAATTGAGCTCGCAGATCCCGTTACCTTTTCTTCTTCTACTTCGTGGAATCTGTTTATCAGTCCACAAATCTTTCAAGCTGTAATCACAGCACAGAATTCGTTTATTTTCTGTCCACATAAGCCCTTCCTTACGAGCCTTAAACCCGAGACCGGCAGGCCGGCGTAAACGCAGAAGAGAAAACATTTAAAAACCAAAGTCATGTTATGGAACTGCTCCAAGCTACTTTGCGGAGCATCCGTCGTTGGCACCGTTACGAGTGACTTGCAGAATAAAGTGAGGTTTTGACCATGCACTGCCCACAATCCTTTTTGGGGTGTTGAAAAGGTTGTCCGATGCTCGCAACCACACTGCCTCAACGAATTGGGATGGAAAAGGTATACATTCGGTGTTTCATTGCAAAAGGAATTATCCCATGGCCGCTGAAGACCATTTTTGAATTCTTTTTTCCTGTGGTCGTCTGTTGGCAACAAGTATGTTTATTCTGCTTTTTTGTGATTTTAACATTTTATGAATACAAATGAAAAGGATTTGAATGTACGTCGCACCATTTAAACGTGTTTTTTTCTACGAGCGGATCCCGTAATAGTATTATTCAGCCCTGCTAAAGGCCCATTTCACGGACCACAACAAATCAGCAACAGCTTTCGGCAACATCGAATTTGACGGCAGAATGTTGATCAACTGTGGCAATTGGCTGTTGCAGTTGTTACCCATTTCATTCGGAAAACAAGCTGCAACAAATGTGACGATCCCGTAATTTGGATTGTTTGCTTTCTATGAGTAGATTTTTCGCATTCTATGAGTACATTTTTTTTAAATTGTTTAGCAATAATCAATGCATCTTGATAAAAGCTGTTACTTTCTTTCCTTTTTCACCGTATAAACATAATGTTAAACTGCAACGGAACAGACACCCCATTAACACAGAGCGCAACAAACGACTGGAAAACTAATTTCTAAATTTAAAGTTGTAGAAAGGCTGTTGGTGGCGGACTTACAATGTTGCGCAGCGTTATGTCAAAGCGGCTGTAGCGTTCTTATATGCCTGCCTTATCAACAGCTGGTGTGTGTTTTTATTGGCGGAGCAGTTACCAAGGCCAATTAAACTGCGCATAGTCAGTTGGACGCAACTAGTCTTTACATAACCAGCAAAGCGAAGCGCTTGAGATGAATCTGGCCGGTAAAGTGGTCCTCATCACCGGTGCCAGCAGCGGCATCGGAGCGGCGGCGGCATTGAAATTCTCCCAGCTCGGAGCATCGCTTGCGCTGACGGGGCGGAAGGTGGACAACCTCAACGATGTGGCCAAGCAGTGCACCGGGTCGGCCGGGGCACCGTTCGTCATCGCTGGGGACATCACGAAGGAAGCGGACACGGAGCATGTCCTGAAGGCTACCATCGAGAAGTATGGCAAGCTGGATGTGCTGGTGAACAATGCGGGAATCATCGAGACTGGCACCATCGAAACGACCAGTCTGGAGCAGTTCGATCGTGTCATGAACACCAACATTCGATCTGTCTACCATCTAACGATGCTGGCCGTGCCGCATCTGATCCAGTCGAAGGGTAACGTGGTGAATGTGTCCAGCGTGAACGGAATCCGCTCCTTCCCGGGAGTGCTGGCGTACAACATCTCGAAGATGTCCGTCGATCAGTTTACGCGTTGCGTTGCACTCGAGCTGGCCGCCAAGGGTGTGCGCGTGAACTGCGTCAATCCGGGAGTGACTGTAACGAACCTTCACAAGCGCGGCGGCATGGACGAGCAAACATACGCTAAATTTTTGGAACACTCCAAAAACACCCATGCGATGGGCCGTCCGGGCCAAGCGTCTGAGGTAGCGGATGCGATCGTTTTCCTGGCGAGCGATTCGTCATCCTTTATCACCGGAGCCAGCTTGCCCGTCGACGGTGGCCGCCACGCCATGTGCCCCCGCTAACGAGGGATGGAAAACACGCTCACATTTATGTATCATCAGTTTAATTGTTTTATTTCGATACGGTTCGAATAAAATGCCACGCATTATTTCGTAATCATTTTGCATGAGTTTTTCTCCCATTCCCACGAATACGCTCCTGCAGATGCGCACTTTTATCGGGGGCACATCGCATGTCTACCTCCATCGACGTTCAGTGTGACGCCAGTGATGTAACTGGCCCCATCGGATGCCAAGAAGGCGATCGTCGAAGCAACCTCCTCGGCCACTCCCGGTCGTCCAAGGGCGTGAGTTTGTTTGCATTTCTTCAGGAATGCGGCGTACGCCTCTTCACTCATACCGCCCCGTTTATGGATGTCCGTGATGATGACACCTGATGATCGAGAACAAAGCTCTTATTAAAAAAAACGTTCCTTCTTTGCATGAATGAACGCATTTGTGTTCCACACTTACCAGGATTAACGGCATTCACCCGTACTTGCTTGGGCGCCAGTTCCAACGCAGTGCAGCGAGTAAATTGATCAATCGCCGCCTTCGACATACTGTAGGCCAGGATGCCCGGGAATGATCGATTTCCGGCAACGCTAGACAAATTAACGATGTTGCCCTTCGTCTGTATCAGCAAAGGCACGGCCAGCATGGTCAAGTGGTACACCCCTCGCACGTTAGTGTTCATCAGCTCGTCGTACTGCTGCAAGCTGGTGTCCTCAATTGATCCGTTGCCCAGAATACCGGCATTGTTCACCAGTACATCCAACTTGCCGTACTTTTCGACGATCGCATCGAGTACACGCTGATTATCTTCCTCCTTTGTCACGTCGGCCTTGATGAGGAGTGGCTGGTTTTTTGATACGGCTTCGCACGCTTCGCCGACCTTGTTCAAGTTGGCCTCGTTGCGTCCCGTCAGTGCGAGCGATGCGCCGAACTTGGCAAAATAGATTGCAGTTCCTTCGCCGATGCCGGAAGATGCACCAGTTATAAGCACCACTTTACCTGTGAAGTCCATCCTGCAGAACAGATGATCGAACGGTGCAATGTCGTATCCCTGCTATTACTAGTTCAGATCGACGAGGTTATTGATTCAGATGAAAAGGCAGCTTCGGTGATATCTTATCTTTTGCTGCGAAAGACAATACCGATCCGATAGTAACTTGCTCGTCAATCAACCGTAAATGTCTTTCAATGTACATACCTTTCTCGGTTGAAAACTCAACGAAAATACGTCGATGGGTGCTCAGAAGCAACTAATACTTTATCGATTTCATCGAGCGCCGTTGTACCGAGTAGAACCAATTCCTATCAGGTTATGTTTCGAATTCAACCCCGCGGTTAATGGGAATCGCCTTTCAGTTGTCAACAAAACGATAAAAATCTCGTGGTTTCGGTAGTGATGGGTATTAATGCACCTGGGTCAGCCTGGGTCCTTGAACTAAGAGGAACGGTTCATGCTGAGATTCTAGGTTAATGAGACCAAACACTTCAACGGCCGAACCCCGCACATCCAGCTCATCGAGTCCATTCCCATTGCAAAAGAACCCAATTTCGGAACGATTCACATAAAAATAAACAAATTCCCAACACTAACCTAATCCTCAGGTACGAATCTGTCAAAATTAATTCAATTCTCCTTCCAAGCTGGCCTTGTAAACAATAACATCTGCTACAGCTTGCCGGTATTTCGCAGTTGTCGCTTGTGCGTCCACCAAAAATTGCATTGCGCTAATAATATACTCCACAAACCAGAATGAACTTCATGCTACCCGGTGCCAACGTGAAAAGTATAAGCTTTACTCCCATGTGCCCTGCCTAGCTGTGTTATAATCCTCACACTTCTTTCAGTGTTGGCGCGGACGGTGAACTGCTTCTCCAAACTCGGGAACGAGATATTTTTCGAAGCGACCCCGGATGGACTTGAACTAAAGACGATCAATACAACTGCCACTGCCTACGCGGTGGCACAGTTCAAGCAGAATTTCTTCATCAGTTTTCAGCAGGGCAACGCAGATACGCCGGATGAAAACTCCTGCAAGATATCGGTGAAACCTATCTTGAAGATATTCAAGAGCCTTTCCACCGTGAGTTAGTTGTTTGTTAAAAACCATTAAGGTTGCCAATCCTTACAAACAGTGCAATATCCCGTTCACAGATCCAAACGTGTAAAATCTGGTTGGATGTGGCACAGTCGAAGATTATATTCCAATTCCGCTGCAAATCGGAGATTTTGAAAACACACAAAATATACCTGCTGGAAAAAGAGCACATCAACCCGCTGAATCTGCCGCAAACTTTCCCTAGCGTGATTATCGGCAATCATAAGGCGTTTTCCAACATGTTGCTTCATTTGCATCACTCGGTGGATGAGATAACGTTTGATCTGAAGGAGGACAAAACTATCGTATCAAATTACATTGAGAAAGAGGAGTTGGACCGGACCACGTTACGCTCAGCGTTGACCGTCGACACGAGCACGTTTCAATCGTACCAACTGGACCAGAAAGTGCGACTTACCTTTTGCTACAAGGAATTCAAAGCAATAACCACGTTCGCTTCGTTCACTCGACTCGATATTCAGATAAGCTTTTCGAAGGCAGGCTCCCCGTTGATGATACAGATGAACAAATCTGGAATCGTACAGGTGAAGGTTATTCTGGCTACGATGCCACCACCTTCGCATCTGCACAGAAGACGACCGAATCGGCGTAACGATAGCAGCTGGAATACTGCGAACCGGTCCGTCCAGATGGATGGTGAAGGAATCAATACTTTACTTACGGAGGACATCACGCATGACACCGAAGGATCACAAAATGCAAACTCAAGCTTACGATTGCATGTGACCAATTCTGACAATGGGCAGAATATCGCTACAGGACAG
Source organism: Anopheles atroparvus (assembly GCA_914969975.1). Classification (NCBI taxonomy): domain Eukaryota; kingdom Metazoa; phylum Arthropoda; class Insecta; order Diptera; family Culicidae; genus Anopheles; species Anopheles atroparvus. Next base: position 51,850,777 of record CAJZCY010000001.1, read on the forward strand.
CATCGAAACAGCTCCCAAGGGACGAGCAATGTGAACGCCAAAAGGACCGTTCAGGATGTGGTGAATGCGAAACTACGGGAAGACAGTGCCAGAGCACGATCAAGCCCAATGGAACATCCAGCACAGTTAAACTCGGTACTCGATCGACAGCACAAGACTACGGACAGGGCTACCCTGCTCAGCGAGCCGTCGTCTGAAACCCTGTTCAATACCAACACTGATAATTGTCCATTCCTTAGTGGAATAAACTTTCCCACGGCAAATGGTAACAATCTCAACTCCCTCGCTTCCGTCACTGGTGCCACAGTGGGCGCGAATTCCGAAGGAAACGCCAGACCAGTGGAAGTTATGGTTACCGATTCGGACAACGATCTATGCGAACTGGGCGAACCGATCAGTGCCTCGGTGTTCTCTCGGAAACGAAACATGGCCGACAGTCCTCCCGAAAGTGCTAAGCAACCGAAGAAAACAAAAGCTACTGAAAAGCCAACGACGGAGGTCGTGCCGGAATCGCCGGAAGTAATCGAGGAACGGAAACGGAAGCAGGCAAAGCTACGACACATTTTCCGGCGGTGTTTCGAGCCCACCTTCGATCCAGCCTTGCAGCCGGGCTGCAGTCAAATATTTGCCGCCAATTCCGATTCCGAAGGAGATTCTTCTTCCTGATTGTTTTTTTTTTTTGTGTGTTTGTAAGTTTTTGCCTGTTAAACGGTACCCGTTGAGGGATGTCACTTTGTTCGGAGAAAAAATAAATGTACACAGTTGAACCAGCTCCAGAGCTGCTATTATTTTTCACAATCTTATCGTTCGTTCTCGTGTTTATTGTCTGTCCTGTTCGTTGTTTGAGCGATGTCGCGGTTATCACTGTCTCATAACTCAAAAAAAAAACGTTTCTGTAGTAGTAATGGTTGCAGTGGTAGTAGTAGTAGTGGTCAGCTGTCCTTGTACAAACCGTACGAATAAATTAAATAAATAAATATTTTAAATAAATAAATAAATTATCTTAATCCCTCTAGTCAGTTTCTGTCCGTCCGATGTTACTCCTGCCGCGACTGCTGCTGCTGTTCTACTGCTAGGAAGTAGGATGCGGGATGTGGCTTCTATTGGAGGATGTCCTCGCGATCGAGGCTGGCATACATTGTCGTTGAGCGGGTGACGCAGCTTGGTTAAATTTGAAGTTGGCCTTCGAACCGGTACGCTAGATTTGATTGCAGCTACATAGGTTGCGGGCAGGGTTCCGTTTGGATGCAAACGTCACGCTTTTCTCTATGTTCTCTCTCTTTGAACGAGGAGGACATGCTTGCCTGCTTATCATTGAGTCTGTCCGTGAAAGGATTGTCTGATGGGAAGATGCTTCCGGTGTGGCGGTTGCAAGTTCGATTCTAAGACGAGCCCGTGTTCGAGAGAAGGAAATAGGACCGTGTCTTACGTTCAATATGGAGTGGGAGGAAGGCGGGGAATGGTAGCGGCGAGACTAGCAGAGATCGCACTGTTTCTTGCTGATTGGATTGGTCGAAGTTTGGATTCGGATAGTTCGGGTTTTCTGTCCACGCAGGACATGCACGTAACGATCCTCGCGCAAAACAGGCGGGAGCCCTACGGCCACGGTTTGTTCAAAAAATTCCCTCACTCACACACTCTAGGTTCCACTCTACCCTACCTCCTCTCCCGCGCAATGCACGTTCAGTCTTCCACATGTCCGGGATAGTTCCTCTTGCCGTACGGGCGTGTTTTCGTCTTCCTTGGCTTGGTTGGTGGTTTTTTTTTTTTTTTGCTGCTTGCTGGTTAGTGTGGCCACCGCTGGCCACTCACACGTCCGACTCGGCAATGTCCTCGACGGCGCTCTCATCGATCAGCTCGTCACTGTCGTCATCGTCGTCATCGTCGTCGTCGTCTTCCGCGTCATCGTCCGCTTCCGTCTCGGCGACGGCGCCCGCCGTCTGCTGTTCCTCCTTCTGGCCGGTCGTGGCGGGAGCGGCGGCGGCGGCGGCAGCAGCTGGCGCCTCCTCGCTGTCGTCGTCGTCGTCATCGTCGTCATCGTCCTCGTCATCGTCGCCCACCAGGGCGGACAGGTAGTCGTCGTCGTCCCCGGTCGTCGCCGGCTTCTTCTCCGGTTTCGTCACGGTTACGGGCTGAGCTGGAGCGTTCGCAACAACGTCAACTTTATTGTTATTCGTGTTTTGAGTTTGTACCTTTTCTGGGGCCTCCTCGTCGTACTCCTCCTCCTCCTCTTCCTCCTCGAGGTTGGCGTCGGTCGTGCTGCCCGCGTCCGCACCCTGGTTGGCGAGCGTCTCGGCGATCTTGTTCACCTCGCTGTTGACGTCCAACTCCCCGGCCGGCTTCTTCACCGGGCTGTCCACCTCGTTCTGGGCCGCGGCCGCATCGGCCAGGTCCAGCAGCGCCTGCGTGTTCTGGGCGGCCACCTTCTTCTTGGTCTTCTTGGCGGCGGCTGGGGCAGCGGCGACCTGAGCAACCGGAGCAGCAGCTGCGGCCTGGGCCACGGGCTGGGCAACGGCAGCCACGGTCTGAACCGCTGGCTGGACTGCGGCGACGGTGTCATCGTCATCGTCATCATCGTCGTCATCGTCATCGTCGTCGTCGTCATCGTCGAAGGCGCCTAGGAGGTCATCACCAAAAAAAGACAGCGCATCGTCATCCTCGTCATCATCATCATCATCGTCATCGTCTTCAGCAGCCGCCGCAGCCGCCGGGGCAGCCTGGTTGGCCGTCTGCTTCTGCTGGTCAACGACCGCCGCTGGAGCTACCGGGGCCGCAACCTCATCATCGTCATCATCATCGTCGTCGTCATCGTCATCGTCGATCTCATCCTCGACCGATCCTACGGCGAAATAAATTAACCAGAGGAATCCCATCAAACCAACGCTCTCCTACGAATGTTCAACTCGAACACCGTCCACCTCGTCACTTACCGATAATGTCTTCCTCATCGTCATCATCATCGTCGTCGTCGTCATCGTCTTCGGCGGAATCGTCATCGTCGCCCAGACCAAGCTCATCGGAATCGTCGTCGTCATCATCGTCATCGTCGTCACCGCCGGCAGCAGGGGCAACGGGGACAACTGGGGCCACTGCATCGACCGGGGCAGCCAAGTCCTCTACCGCCTGCCGAGAGATGAGCGTACCCTTGTGTGCATTTCGTCCCTCTGAAAGTGGAAAAGCGATCCAAATTAGTCACATGAAGTGAATTGCATTGGATAAATGCTCAGCCCCAAACTTACCATCATTGACCGGTTTGGAGGCAGCAAATGCGATGATGATCAGAATTAGTAATAGCTCCAATAGGAATGTGACTTTCATTTTTTATATTTTCTAACACGACATAAAGAAATAAAGGCATGTGATGAAAAATTGGCTTCCTTAATAAGGTTAGTTAGCCGTTAACACTCTTGATGAGAGGCGTGTAACTGGATCCTACTGCTGCTGCTGCTGCTGCTGCTGCTGTTGTTGCTGCTGGTGCCGTTTCTGTTGAGCAAGTTGAGCTGCCTTGTGTGGAACGGTGGTTGCCGTTTGTGAGCTCAATTCCTGCACGCCGATCCGCAACTTTCTTTTGCGTGAAAAAGCACAATTGTGTTACTGGGTGAGCGGGACTGCCCGGGCGGTATGCTAATTATTCATTCATCATAAACATGCCCTTCCCGATCTGGCACGGGATGGTGGACCAGATGGAGTGCGCCGATTCATAGGTGCCCCAAAAGCTGAAGCACTCCCTTCTCCTTGACCGTGATCACCTGGCATCGTCGTCGTCGTCGTAGTCTCTCGATAGCCTACATATGCTTCCACTTGCACACACGCGAAACAGTGATATGTGTGTATCACGGAGCCAACAAGCCACGCCGTCGGTCAATGGCCCGCAATCGATCTCGGTGGTGGAGTCGAGATTTTCTCTTGAGAAAGGAACCACCGACATCGCTGGAAGTGAACATCGCTGAAAGTGAACTTTCATTTCCCATATCATGTTTGGGTTGCTTTCGAAGCGGATTGAACCAAAAACCACACTCTACAATTTCCTCTTTTGGTGCCGAAGCTTATTAATAAGCGATAATATTACGTCTCTGACACCTCAAATACTCATCATATTCTATTTATGAGATGATACAACCTCCGAAGAATGCTAACCGGCGAGCGAAACTTCGATATACAGAATAAGGAATGCGTTTTCATTAGCATTTCCCCCATCACACCCATCGGGAGATTATAAGCTTTTCGTGTCGTACAATACCTCGTAAAAGCTAATTCCCTCCTCCAATCAGCCCCCAACACGTTTGTAACATGTTGACCACGTCCGGCGTGACCATCGGGATCGCATCGTCATCACACGCACGGGGCGTTTCTTCTACTCGAAAACGATCGTGTGATCACGCGCCTGAAAACTGGAGAACGTTTGAAGAAATGGAAAGTTCAAACAGGTTGGCTTGATTATGGTTCAATCAACTTTCTCCCCTTGTCTTCCCGGCTCGGGGAATAGGCCGCGATCGGGACCGGGAACCCTCTTAAAATAAAAAAATTCAAACTTAGAAGCCCCCGAGCACGGGACAGTCTAATCCTCTCCGTCTCGCCTCCGCCTAGAGGATTTTCGAGCAACTTTCGCCGCCCCCAACCAGCACCGGTATGCGATCGTTTCAATTCCGGAACATGTGGGGTCGAAAAGACGAACACACGAAATTCGAGAAGTTCGAAATTGAAAAAAAAAAACAACATTATCTCCCTTTGGCATCTCACCCTCCCCAAGCGGACGCAATGGCCTACTTCGACGCCTCGGGATATCCCTCAGATGGGAAACAAATCTGGCTGAAGCCTGATCTCCATATTTGATTGTGCTCCGGGCTCGGCAAGGCCACTTAATTGGTTGGTCCAGATGGAGGAAAAGTATGCTAATCGCTACAATTGACTATGATTAGCTAGAAAGTCTCAGTGGTCAACGCAAAAGATCATTAGCTACGCATTGGGTGCAGTTTCCATCTCCCCAACCGATCGAGGCCACTTGTGATCGACCGATCCAGGTGGAACTTTGAATGCGAATACAAAATAGCACGAATCTCAGATTACACATGATCGTCGTTTGTTTTAATATTCCTCATATTTCAATGAATTGTGCCCAAAGCAAACAAAGAACTTCAACTGCCAAACAAGCGACGAACCTTCCGTTCATGTTGAAGTCATTAACTCTCGTAGCTGAAATTTCACTTTTTTTATATCTGCATCCAGCGGTCCAGGATGGTACCGCCCTGTGTCCGGTTGGGCAAGTGCTGCCCTACCAACACACATGCACACATACACATGCTAACGCGTACATACGTGCGCACGCCGGTACGCACAGGGCACAGCAGTTTCTCTTTCGGAGGTGAGCTCATCCAAAAGGCACTTCGAATCAAATTGAAATGAAAGTGATAAAAGAAAAGAGAAAGTTTTCCTTTCCTCTGCCACCAGGGGAAAAGTGGAGGGCTACGGGGATGTGGTTTCCGTGCGTCAAAGCAAACGGACGACCTCCGGCGAACTCTGATTGGCCTTCCAGAGTTAATGATTTTGTCTAAGCTTTTTTTTTTTTGCCTGCCGAGAATTGAAAATTTTCTACAGGTTTTAATAGATTGTATAATTAATTCTAAAGACTTAAGTAGATCTCCATTTCAACCGTGGGTACCCATATATTGATTGATATCTATAAAAAAAATCATATTTTGTCTTGTACCGCAGGCTGAATCTAGAATCGAAAAGAAAACCCCAAAAGTAATTTTTGATTTTCAAAACAAATCTACGAGCAGTCCACAATTAATTGCATCCTTTAGAAGCGCCGTTGGGCATGCGAACAACAGGATGAATCCGACCGGGAAATCTGACGAAAATGGACGCCTTCCACGTGAAGCCGAACCCCTTTCCAAACGAACGAGCCCCAATCGACGCTATCTAACACCGGGGAAACGAATCGGGCATGGAGTTTTGTAGGTCAAAAGCAGCATAATAATTAATATTGATTCTTTCCTCAATTTGGAACCGTTATCTGTTCGATATACGCGAGACGCCAATCGCGGACGGCCACTCAAAGAGCCAGGAAGTGGGTCTTGGGTAGCTTGAATTTGCATTCGTACCATCCATCCAGTCCACGGCTCCGCGGGATTCGTCCGGTCCGGTTCGGGGTTGCTGCTTGCGCCCCTATTACACACTCTCGCCAACCACCTCGAACCAGGACGGTTGGAGGATGCCGCAAAGAGAAGGGAAATCGACGAATCGAGGCATCCGTCCAGGTTTGACCGAACGGAGGAAGTAATCAACAAGCGATCCAACAACTCCACTCGAAAAGAATACCACCTAATACACAACAACAACCTTTCCAGCCAAATTATAGATATAGAGCTGCGAAGCGATGTCTGAACCGGGCACTCGGGCAGCGCGGAAGAAGACAAAAAAAACGGGTCATAAAAAGTGGGCCTCACTCTCTCTCCGCTTCTTTCGCGGGCGTCTTCGTTGGCGTACATTTTGACTACGCTTCTTTCTCTCGCCTGTCCGGCCGATCGGGATGCGGAAAGGTTTTAAACTTCACCAATTCTTCTGCCTTCCTGCGCTTGCACGATGCTGCGCCATTTTGCACTGTCAATCCGACCATCGCTCGTTGGATTTCACTCGTGCCTGACGGAAACGTTCGATTCAAAGTGGAGGTAATCCCATTTTTTCAACTTCGATGCCTTAGATCCGGACCTTGGTTGTCCGTGCATGCCAGCGACGACACTTTTCACCATGTAGCCTTATCGAGTTTGGAGCTTCAGAATCTACCATGATGGACGTTGAAGACGAGCTGAAGATGATCGTGAGATCTGCTACAAGCATCACGCTATACTCCCGTTAGCATCATCCATTCCCTGATGGGTCCAGCGATTCTTGCATCAATCACGTTCTTCCAAATGCTCAAAACTTTGTCAATCCATCGATCGCACCTGGGCATATGTAATGAATAACTCCTACTTGTTCCCTCGCGGGACTTTAAGACAACGAAGATAACATTTGACGTGTTCCTGCCGTGCGCTGAGTCCCGTCCATTTCTTTTCTCTCTTGTTTTGCAACTTGCTCATGTAGCACAACGGTAGCAGCAGCAGCAGCAACAGCAAAAAGCAGCATTTCCAGCGACCGGATCCGGCGTAAATCGGCGTTATGTGGCTACGGAGGACTACTCACTTCGGGGTGGGAACAACTAACTAACGAATGATCAGCTGCACCAGGCGGCGAAAAGATAAAACTAAGACAAAAAATCGATCTAACTGCTATACACACTACACCAGTTGGATGGCAAACAGGGCGTAGGACGCACTACTTTCTTCCACCGTGTACACCTCGATACTGACTGAACTGTTTCTACTTCTCAAACTCTTAATGAAAACTTTGTCCGCCATCCGCCAAGAAACCGTCGCTCGCTCGCTCGCCAGCGCGCGAGTCGTTCGCCTCGTCGCGGATCCGGGCTTTCTTTCCCACTCCGATGTGCCAAGGCGCGGGCGCTTTCACGCGATCGCGCCCCGATCTCGGTTCGCGAGAGAGAAGAGGATCGCTGCAGCGGAATGGAAAGGATGGTTGGTGCAGGCGTTTTGATGGAAGGGGGAGGGGGGGGAGGAGGGTGGTGGAGCAACCGATTCGTGGCCAAGTTGCGCCAGTCGCTGCCGCTGCTCATCGATGCCGAAACGATGTTGCTCGTCCCGTGCGCCTCGGAAAGAGGAACGCGAAGATGGAAGCGGGAGGGTGGGGGGTGGGGTGGTAGGAGGAGTGTGGAGGATGGAGAGATTCCGGAATATGGGCGAGGAAGAAAGAGGAGAAAAAATGTGTTACAAATATGTATCCAATGTGCCGTTCGTTCGTTCGTTCCCGCTTTCTTTCTTTCTTTCTTTGCTTCTTTCATTTCCCCGTTGCTCTCGCTCGCGCTTCCCGCGCTTCACCCGTTCTTATGGACCGATAACGGCGAGAAAGGAGTGTCGAGAGAGGTGGGGAGGCAGCGGGTTGTTTCTTAGTGAGGTGCGATGAGCTTTTTCTCTTTCTTTTCTTCCACAAAACGCCAAGTGTTCGCGGGCCCACAGCTTCATCTATTCTATTTTACTATCTCGCGCATGGAATCGCTCTCCTTATCATCAGCACCAAGCACAAACACACACACACATACACATACATACGCACAGGTTGAGCATAAGGGGAACTGGCACAGCGGTGGCACCTGTTACCACCCACCCACCAAACGTGCCCGTCCGTGATCGTCCCAACTCGGCACGCATGCGTAAGCGCTGCTTGTCTATTTCTTGTTTCTTTCTCTTCGATTTGTCCGTTTTCCGTTGTTGTTGTTGTTGTTCCTTCCTTCTTTATTTTTTTGCTTCAACCTCTGTTCTGCTTTTCTTCTTTTTCTTGGGCCTGCGGCTGTGTGCGTGCGCTGCGCTGGGCGACGCCGAGCGGGTTTAAGCTCCACCAGCATGAGATTTCTTAATAAGTGCTACTTCTTCTATTTTCTCCCTCGGCCCTTCGCGATCGCGCATCGATCGTTCGTAATTTCTTTTAAAAGCTAGCTTGTTTACCTCCTCACCACCCTCATCCTGCTGCCCTGCCCCGCTTTCCTTGCTTTCCTCCCATCCTGATCGTAGTCGAAGACATCCGCCCCATTGGTGGCATTGCTTTCCCCGTGCTCCCAACCGTCCCCGATTCAAATTTCGCCCTACGGGGCGTCCACAGTGTCGTCTCCGGCGGGTCCAACAATCGGTTGAGGGGAAGGATGACGATCGGTCAATCATTATCGTTGGACTGTGAAGGACGCACTCTAAAACAGGCCATTCGAAGGGCTGCATCCTGGATTGCTTATACTCGTGCTCACTTGTTTTTTATATCTATTTGTTCGTATGGGTGCTTAGCTCAAGTCACAGACAACTGAAAACACCCGACGTACACGCAGATGCTTCTCGAATTTAATAGACGTTTCTGAACTCATATCAAAAAATTTTCGTAGGTAAAACATGAATAAGGCGCGGGAACTTATGGGCAGCCAATTTTCATTCTTAGTGTATTCTCTAAAAGAAAGAGCGAATAAATTGCACTAGTATCTAATTCGAATTTGAGATACAATACATTCCAACCTATAAAAACGCATCATCTCGCTTTATATCCCGCTTCAGCAAGATTTTATCAGCTCAAAATAACCCATTTTATGACTCCCAATCGTCCTTGCAACCGTGCTAGAAATGTCGCACTGTGATAACCTTTTATACGATTTTAATCAGCAATACGTTTCAAGTAACATCCTTAATATTCCCTTAACAGACAAACATGTTTTTACAAACATGATCCAACCGAAACGTGCAATTCCATCCGGCACGGCCAATGATGATCGGTCTTGTCGGCGATTGTGTTGGGCGAAAAAAAGGAAAAACCCACCCCACTGACCGAGGAAACGGTCGAACATTATTCCGTTTCCTGCCGAACCGCGGAACGGGCGCGCGAGCTGTCGCTGCCGAAGAAACCGAAACAATCAGTGCAGAAAAATGCAATCACCAGGAAATACGTTATCCGGTGCTGGTACAATTCGTGCCGAGTCGAGCGCTGCGAGAGGGAAAAGATGGAACGAAATTAGCACGTAGAGGATCGCCGGAGAAATTATTACATTAGCACCTGCTGTAGATAAGACGCTTTAGCGGGCAGGTGGTTGTTCCACTCGACTTTATCATTGCAGAAAGCAGCACCCTTTGCGTCTGCAAATGCGAGGTAATGTGAAAGTAATCTTCCCAACCAACACACATCAGCTTGTTCGACATTCGGTGGTACCATCGCGCGTCCAGACGAAAAGAAATTTGCACACCGTTCAGATACATATATTGGTTCGTTGGAATTCGAAGAATGGCGGAATCCCATCCGTTTCCTTTCCGAAAAGGATTGTTAAATGGGGTATGATGTAGTTTTGTCTTCTTTCTTTCTTGTGTGCGTTATCGAAACGCACCTCGCACCACATAAGCAAATATTTACAGCTAACCAATTGGTGACAATCTTCGCACGGGGTCTCTTCTCCCGTGGCGAACGCATCCCCCGTTCCGGCGCAGTGGCAGATTGTCCACAACCAACTTTTTGCGTTGGGCTAAGGTATGTTTCTTTTTATTCCCTCTCCCTGTCTTTCGGTTCCTCTTTATCTGCTCTCCCCGCGTGTCCGCAAACAACTCATTATCATAATTCGATTCCGAGATTTCGATTCCGTTACTTTCCAACATCCGCCTGGTCGGAAAGCGCTTGGTTCGGGGCCGGACGGGGACGAGGTCACTGGTTTTCCGCAGCCTTGTTACTCATCTTCACCATTGACGCGTCCGCTGCGCACCGTTTCGTTCCGTTGGCCAGTAGGTTAGTCCCCAAGGCTGCAACGGTACCGGCATCGTTTGCTCCCGTCTCCCGTCCGGCGTGTGGTGTCCTGGAGCGACGCGCCGCGAACTGTCCGGGCAGCTTCTGAACCGATCCTCCGGCAAACGGTGGCAAGATAATGGGCCCTGATTATTTAACTGACAGCATTTTTTTTTGCTCCTTCCCCACGTAATTGTATTTTAGTTTCTACGTTTCCTATCAAACGCCTGCAGAATGAGGTGGAGCCTAACGGCTAGTAAAAAAAAATCCAGGCCGTCCCTGCCACGCGCCAATCTCATCTCAAGTGGCCGCCCGGAGCGTGCCCGGGGACTACCGCGATCCCTGACCGACCAAAGCTGCTGCAGGAAATAACATTAACACACTTTGGTTCGGAAGAAAAATTAAATTTCCTCTACTGGCCACGAGCGAACGAGCGGACAAAAGAGTGTGTATGTTGTCGAGCAATTTCTCATGGCTTTCCTGTGGCTCGCCCCCCCCCTCCCCCCCCCCCCCCCTTCCAGATTCCATCAGCGAATAAACTCCACCATTCCCTTCTGGACCATTCGGTACGACAAAACCACGGCTCACCTGGTTGAAGCAAATTGAAAGCGGGTGCCAAAATGTAGACGGACACAAAACTATTGGCCGGCGAAATGGTCGCTCTAATGGCCGCCCTGTCGCGACGGGCAGCGTGTGCATGAAACTAAAAGTGTTTTCGTGGTCCGAGTTAGAGCCCTTACCGTCGCAGGAGAAAAGAAACGTGCTCCGTTGTGGTCCGGCAGTTGTCCAACAGATAGGAGGTCCATCATGGAAGTGCAGGCGGTTGACGAGTACGTGCAAATGGGCTCCGGCGTTCGGTGCCTCTTGATCGGCACGCACGGCACGTGCTACGGACGCATTTCTGCCGATGGTACACGGAAAATGATTGCAGTTTTTCCTTTTCTGCCGATGGCTTCTCGTGGATTGTGTTATTTTTTCGAAAAAGCTCGAAATTCTTTTATTTATTCATCGTCATACCCCGACGATCGCACATTCGGTAGAAAGGTCGCTCACGCCGTGAACGCGCCTCGGTACATAATGTTAATCGGGCGCAGAGAAAGTGTTGTTGCATATTTACGTTCACAAAACTCCCAGCCCAACGACGCCTGCACGCACCGACCAAACAACTACACGCTCTCGCGCCTCTCGGAAAACCTTCGCCGCCGTCCACGCAAACGGTCAGCCGAATTTCCTCGTGCTGGGTGGTGGATGATCGTGGCGTCGTCCCGCCCCGACGCTGGATTGATGGGGATCAACATGTTGCTCCCATCTGCCTGATGCGTGGCACAGGCTGGTGCCGTTGTCTTCTCTTTCACCCTGACCTCCACGGGGGCTCAACGAAACAGCTCAACGGAAGAACCGGTCCATAAAGCCGGACCTTTTTTTCCTTTTTGTTTGGGACGATCATGGAGGCCAAGAGCATAATCATCTTTCACGCTCGACACCGATCATGAAAGCCGGACTGGGTGGATGACGCACAAGCAGCACTCCGTTTTCCATTCATCTAGTTTCCAATATCTAATCCATTTGTCCGACGCTGCGTCCTGGTCGATTCGTTTAATGAAGCTTCACTTCGTCTTAATTCACCTCTCTGGACGTTTGATGTCTTGTGTTTCAATTTACTTTCTTCTCGGATCTCCGATATCGTTTGTGGGAATGTCGAATGCCACCAGCTTCCTCGACGGGCACGGGGTCAACAGGGAAGCAGCCGGCCCTGAGGACGACGTTTTGCTGTTTGAAGAGGTCCGTTGGAGTTCCGGTTTCGAAGCGATCGTTATGACGGCGTCCGTGCGTCCGCTAACCTGGGCCGCTCACCGGTTGCAGCAGTAGACAGAAAGCAACGTGTGAAAAGTTTCACTTTCCTCTAGTCGTTGTGATCCGAAGGGCAGGTGTGATACATCTCAGCTCCTTTCTCTCTTTCTCTCTTTCTCTCTCTCTCTCTCTCTCTCTCTCTCTCGCTCTCACACACACTCTTTGCCTCTGTCTCCCTCTCCTTCTTTCTGCTCTTAGACGATATCTCTCCCCCGGAATGCAGGAACGGATTTATGCAAGCTATCCAAACCTATTATTCAACGGTGCACTCGGCCGGCAGCAAGGTTTCTTTTTGTTTTATGTTCTTTAGGGCACTAGATGACGCAAGAGGACCTTTCTCGGAGGAACGCGCAGGGGATCCAAACGGGATGAGTTTTCTTAAGAACGGAAAATAGAACCATTTTTCGTTGACCTCAGGGTTCTTTGAATATCAATTTTTTCATCAAACATCTTGCCATGAACGTCAACACTATTTGAGACGTGAAGCTTTCTCGATTTAGAAGTTGAATAAACGAAGGGAGCTTTCTGGTATCACAAAAAAATCCTTATGCTGACGTAGGCCACGTGCCCGTTTAAAAAAAAACCCCTCCACATACCAACAAAGAAACAATCCCGAGTAGTAACGAAGAAATTGATGCACAACTTCAATTCCAATACGGGCACAGGAAGTTTCATTAGAAAGTCATAAATTGTGTTTCACTTCACCAGTCCGCGCCACCCACTTTCGACGCAATGCCGACCGATTATAGCGATTGGGGCCTCGCCACCGTGTGCTGGCTCAAAGACCCCCTGGCCGAAAACGATGATTCCGTCGTTCCGAATATAATCCGTGAACAGCCCGGCTCGTGCCTCTTCAGCCCCGTCAGCGGCGCAACAAAGTTTGCGATTCCAGCTATCGTTCGTTGACTTTTTTTCCCTACCACACCGAAGCCCGATGCTCCGGCCAGCATTTGTTCAGCGCAAATCGGCACGCATTGGTGCGCCCGAGCCGGCGTGGAAATCTTGTCGTGGCCAATGTCTATTTTCACCTAATTGTATGACGTGCCGTGTGGAAAGCATACCAAGTGTCATGAGGGTGTGTGCCGCACGTGCGATTCCAACTCTTCTTTTTTTTCGGCCACTGCTTTTACAACAAGCGCAGACATATTTTAGCCCACTTAGTGCCTACGATGGGCCAACGGGGAGAGCTACAAACATCTTGCAAAAAGAAACCAATTGAATAAATGAAGTTAAACGCACAGAGAAAAAATCAACCCCAATCAACAACACATTCCTATCGTAGGCAACATCATTTGGATGCAACTACTGTTGCTGCCGGCGACTATGGACAGCGGCAGCGAAGATGAAGTTGATCTGACCTGCTTGAATGAGCCGCTTGATGCATGGCCAATTTCTCCACCGGTGGATTTCTTTTTCTCCGTCCGCAATCGCATCGCATTAAAGTTTGATTCAATGGGTACGTAGTGTATCATCTTAAAATTAAAACTAATTTAAACCCTAGACCTGGTTTTCTTTCGCATATTCCTCCTAAATGCCCTTTTATATCGTAAACGAAAATGTTTCCACATGAAAAACAAATTAGTTTAATCAAATCATAGATTGATATTGGGTACAAAATTAGACGTTAACATGCCTTGCAATTTGGACTTCATTTGGTGTGTATTGTCATTCGTTTTCTTCACAGAAACGGTAGTATTCTGTAGTACCATCTGGAATAGGAAAGAGTTCATAAGTACCACTCTCCACACATCCAATTGTAACCCCGAGGGCCAACGGTGCTTGCCTGAGATTTCATCAAAAAGTTGTCCGTTTCGTTGAGCTGTTTCGAGACGGAAATCACCGTACTATGAATAAATTCGTTCAACATCGATATGCATCGCTCATCTGGAAGATCATTAAAGTTACTCTAAATCCGTCAACGACTGGCCAGTGGTGCTACATCCAACTACCCCCCCCCCCCCCCCCCCTTGCTTACTCATCGCTCGCCTTGTATGTAACCTTTGCAGCTCTTCGTCGGATGCTGCCGCAACGGACGATGATTCAACCGCTTCTCGGGCGAACGTGAACGGTGGTGACATTGGTGGCCCGTTGCCAGGATAGTTGGGCGATATGTGGGTAATTCCCTTTTCGACCGAGATTACCTGTGGACGATATGCGGTCACGAGGTTTTACTATTTCGCCCCGGGCTGCTTTTGCCTTCACTCTCCTGCTCCACAGTGGATTTTTGTTGTTGTTTTTTCGACCTACCTCCGCTTCGTCATCGTCCGTTTCGGAGGCTTCCCCGGCAACAATGTTGGGCGATCTTGTTTCCATTACAGTACGTTGAATCACACGAACAAACACACCAACGAACGTTTCAATTAGTTGCCGACTCCGTCCTCCAAGAACGAATATGGGCACTGTTTTCGATCCAATTTTGTTTACAAATACACATTTCATTTTGACGTTCTTCAACTGTCATGTTTCGCTGGTCTAGAACGGTTGACATTCTGTTAACGTAAATTCAAATAGGTATTTGTTCTAATTATTGGAACAAGTAGCCTCTGACACCGTCATTAGTGTGCTTATCGAGGTTAGGCTGATCTTTTCTTGAACTGATTTGTAGTGATTGTAGTACGCCGCAAGTACGCCCAAGTCAACGCCATTCCTTCGCGAGGAAAAGTCTCGAGCGGATTGAGCAGCGCGCAGCAAGCGGCGGTAGCGAAGACGAAAGCCTTCTAGTGTCGGAGAGGAGTTGCTAGAGCGTTGGAGGATAGCACAGAGGACGAGCGGCCAGGTAGAGCGCCAAGAGCAAGTGACGAGAAGTCGTCGGCATTCAGAACACCAATTAACAGTAGAGCGGCCTTCGTCGTCCTTGCGTCCTAGGTCCGTCAATCCACAATACACGTACGTAGCATCAGCAGCCAAAAGCTCGATCGTCCCCGAAAACCGCTCACTTTCTTCCGTTGTCACCGTCGCGCAAGTCCGCAAAGCCGATTAGAGGATGTCGTTAAAAAGAATTAACAAGGAACTTAAAGACTTGGGGAGAGATCCCCCGGCACAATGCTCAGCGGGTCCAGTGGGGGACGATCTGTTCCACTGGCAAGCTACAATCATGGGCCCGCCAGACAGTCCGTATCAAGGAGGTGTATTTTTCTTAACAATACGCTTTCCAGCAGGCTATCCATTCGAACCACCGAAAGTGTCTTTTACAACACGCATATATCACCCAAACATAAACAGTAACGGCTCGATTTGCCTCGACATTTTAAGATCTGAATGGTCACCCGCGCTCACCATTTCAAAGGTGTTGTTATCAATCTGCTCTCTGCTATGTGATCCAAACCCAGAAGATCCGCTGGTGCCAGAGATCGCCGCAATATATAAAACGGACCGGGAAAAATATAATGCACTTGCCCGGAAGTGGACACGAAAGTATGCTATGTGATGCGCTCCAGAAGAAACATTGCATCTAGCCTACGGTAGCGGCAGCAGCAGAAGAGGTGGCAAACACGGACATCAACAGCAACGCACGCGCCTCCAGTTCCTCTCCACCTCGATGTTGGTACGGGTGAAGGTGTGTGGTAGCGGCCGGCGTTGAAATGAAGAGCTGCGACGAGTCGCCGGCGAAAAGAATGCGTTAATTAGGGAAACGTATTAAGGAGGTAATATAGCAAAATAGTAGAACACTAAAGATGATCATATGCATCAGTAATGTAGTATATTTGGCCATCGTTCAAGAGAAACGCATACGACGCACATAGGAGATGTACAACCACGTGGTTAAAAATATGAAGTAAAGAGATAAAAAAGGAAAAGAGAATGTATTCTAGTGAGGGTCATAGGCAAGCTATACCAATAACAACAACGACAGCAAATTCACACCAGGAATAAGGATATAGCAGCGAAGAACAGTAGGGAATTTAGCAACAATAGAAACCGACTTGAAGCAAAAAAGAAAACAAATCTACAAATATTATCAACACGCAGCAAAACGCAGCAACAATTTCTAAATGCATAACTAATAACTATAAATATGAGCAAAAGGGCAAGTCAGAATAAATATCAAAATTTCATATAATCAGACAGTCTAAAAAAACACCGAGAAGCGCCCTTCGGATGGTAGAAAAACAAAGCACAAAAAAGGCGCAAGTTTCTATCATGGTCTATATTATTGCATGCCTTATTTCTGCTCAAAGTCACAGTGGTAATAATTTATGTATTAAAATACACGTTCGAGTCCGCCAACATATATCTTGACTGCAACACAGCGGCAGGATGCAGAAGGGATGAGGTCCCGCTTAATACTGAGGCGGTTGGTGAGGATACTGCTGGCCCATCATGCTGTTCTGCCGTTGCAGTTGAGCGACCAAGTTGGGCGTCTGCTGGGTGCTCATACCTTGTCCCTGATTTTGCATCATGGCTTGCGCGTTCCCTCCTTGTCCCATGCCTGGCAGAAAATGAGAAGGGAAAGAATTCCGTTCACCGGTCGATACCACACGGCCAGGACTCTGGCCTGCGTAAGACATTCTTCTATAGATACTTACCACCCTGTTGTTGCTGCTGCTGTTGCTGCTGCTGCTGCTGCTGCTGTTGCATCATCAATCGGAGCCGTTGCTGCTGCTGGAACTGTTGCTGATTCTGTGGGATGTTCGCTCCGACGCCCGGCTTTCCGCCCTGACGTGGGTAGGGTGGCACCGCCCCCTGATTGACACCCATATTGCCCATCGTTACGTTGGGCGCGTGCTGTCCATACTGTCCCCTGCCGGCAGCCATCGCTGCCCGTTGCGCCAAAAACTCGGCCTGCGTGTTGCGCTGCTGTTGGGCCATCTGGTTGAAGTTGCCCATCATACCACCGCCCTGACCGCCCTGCTGGCCCATCCCCTGATTTCCGTAGTTGGGGTAGTTCTGGTTCACGTTCTGGTACGGCACGTTCTGCCCCTGGAACATACCGGCCTGCATGTTGCCACCGGCCTGCTGCATATTTTGCATTCCCATGCCGGCGTTGTTCATCGTAGGATTTCCCATGCCGCTCGCATTCGCCATACCACTGTTGCCCCCCATCCCACCCTGTCCGCCGACCATCGCCGCCGCGTTGATGCCGCTGTTACCCATGCCACCAGCGTTCACCATACCTCCAGCCGCCACCATGCCTCCTCCTCCGCTGTTCATGGCGCCCGCGGTTCCACCCATGCCTCCGGCTCCACCGCCCATTCCGGCGTTTCCGGCCATGCCACTTCCCGCTCCAATGCCACCACCCGCTCCCATCCCCTGGCCGACCATGGCCGGGTTTTGCTGCGGATTGAGCATGTTCGTCTGTATCATGCTGCCACCGGATTGGCCCATAATCGACCCACCGGCCGAGCCCATCATAGCCGCTGCAGACTGGTTCATAATACCAGCGCCGCTCGCCTGCTGCACCTGGCCTCCCTGCTGCGCTCCCATCATTCCGCCTGCGTTCATCGCCTGTCCGCCCATCACGGCCCCACCTGCTCCCGCACCAAGGCCCGCGTTACCGCCCGCCATGGCTGGGTTCATCGGGCCCATACCGACCTGGCTGCCCGCAATACCGGGGTTGCCAGGGATGCCCGCCCTCAGTGGGCCGCGCATGAACTGCTGCTGCTGCGGATTACGCTGCGGTTGCTGCTGCTGCGACATAAAGGTCCCCGGGTGGCCCGCATTGATCGGAACCTTCGCACGGATCATTTGCAATAGCGCCTGTTTGGAATTGTTTGGCTGCGGACGATCGAAACGGTTCACTGGAAAGAAGAAGGAAAAAGAAGAAGAAAAAACACACACACACACCCAAAAGATGGGATTTAAAAGTGCTTGATTTCCATTTGGGAGTATTGTAAATACGGAGACGTCTTTACTCACTTGCGGGCTGGCCTATTCCAGAGTAGAACATCTGCTGTTGCTGTTGTTGTAACTGTGCCTGCTGCTGTTGCGGTCCAGTTTGTGATCCCTGTCCCTGGGGTCCTTGCTGCGGCTGCGACTGCAAGGCTGTCTGCTGAGCTTGTTGTGCAGCTTGTTGTTGAGGCGGCTGCTGCTGCTGCTGCGGTTGAGGTTGCTGCTGTTGTTGCTGGTGCTGCTGTTGAGCCTGTTGTTGCTGCTGAGCTTGTTGCTGCTGATGAAGTTGCTGCTGCTGCAGCGAACTGTATCCGCCCCACTGCTGGTTGGCTCCTTGCTGCTGCTGGGCCAACTGGGCCATCGTGTTCACGTTTCCCGCAAAGCCCATGTTTGGGTTCGCTTGCGATTGCTGTTGTTGCTGTTGCTGCTGAACCTGAGCTTGCTGTTGCTGCTGAGTCTGTTGAGGTTGTTGCTGTTGCTGCTGCGCTTGTTGCTGCTGTTGTTGTGCCTGCTGTTGTTGTGCCTGCTGCTGCGGCGTCAGCATGCCACCGCCCATTCCCGGCCCCAGTCCGCCCACCATTCCCGGTTGCATGCCACCAATGTTCGGCTGACCGACCATTTGACCAGCGTTCTGTTGGGAGTACTGTTGCTGCAGATGCTGCTGATTCATCGCGTTCATCGGGCCAGCCATCTGCATTCCACCCATGTTGCTGTTCTGCAGCTGCTGAAGCGTTTGCTGCGGTGTCATTCCAACTTGCTGCTGCTGCTGTTGTTGCTGCTGCTGTTGTAGGCCTGGCTGTTGCTGCTGCTGCTGTTGATGCTGTTGCTGCTGCTGTTGCTGCATCAGCAGGTTCTGTTGCTGTTGCTGCTGTTGTTGCAATTGTTGCTGCAATTGCTGCTGCTGTAGGTGCTGCTGTTGTTGCTGCTGCTGCTGCTGAAGGTGTAGCTGTTGCTGCTGTTGCTGCTGCTGCAGATGTTGCTGTTGTTGCTGCTGGAGCGTCTGTGCTTGCTGCAGCTGCGGTTGCAGCACCGCCATCTGCTGCATCTGCTGCGTACCTTGGCCCACCATCGCCGGTAGGACCGACTGCTGTGGTTGGTTCTGGGCCGCCTGGTTGGCAGCGGTGGCTTTCGGTTTGCGTTTGCGACCCGTTTTGCCCTTCTTCGAGCCCGTGCTTGGTGCGGGCGATTGATCGGACGAGGGCGTATCCGCCTTCATTTCGTCCTTGATCTTATCCGGCAGCGGATCTACCTCCTCCGGTGGCAGCGGCAGTGGTTCGTAGTAGTAACTGCTCGGCTTGAACAGACTGTGCGTGTGGTACTTCAGCAGGCGATGCGTTTCCTCGTACGCCAGCGGTTTGCGTTCGATCTTCACCGCTCCGAACCACGCCCAGGACAGTGGGGCAGGGTTTTTGTGACCCTCCAACAGATCCCAAACGCTAACGCGTTGTTTGTCGCCTAAACGAAGACCCTGCAAAAGGGAGAGCGCAAATCAACCAACTTACTCCAAAGTTATTCCAACCGGTCACCTTTTGCACCTTTACAACCATACGTACATTCTTCTTTTCGATGCTATCGATGCTTATCTTGTTACCCTTCGCATCCGTCGACGATCCAGCCGAATCGCAAGTGATCACCTCGCACGTTTGCTTGGCCAGGGGCAGCAGCTGGCGGACGTACTTGATCGACGGACCATTCCGGTCACCCAACTCTTTGCGCAGCTTCTTCATCAGGTTGGTGTACAACTTTTTGTTCTCGTCGCGCTCCGTCTGGCTGTCACTGACCAGCGTCGAGTGGATCAGCGTCGCCAGCATATCGAGTGTGGTGGTAAACAATTCCCTGCAGGGTGAAGAGGTAATGGAAGTATTTTAGAATTGTTCGCGAATTTTCCACACAGAATTGGTTATGAATTTCCATCGTACGAGTTGTTGCTTAGATCGATCACGCCCTGACTGATGAGCTGCGCAAAGAGAATCGCCCAGTCCGTCGTAGAGGTGGCATTCTTCATGATTGCATCGAACAGGCCGCCCACTAGCGAGTAGCGGAGCTGTAGCGCGTCCAACATCTTCTCGAAACCGCACGGGTCCTCGATGCCGCCTACCGTTTCGAGCTGAAACAATAGAGCGTAGTGAAAGTGAGGCTCAAAACGAAGGCTTTCTTCTGTCGCGGCTTACGCTTTGATCTCGATTCTGCAGAAACTGCGATAGTTGGGCGTAGAGCGACTGTAGCAAGCCCTCCTTCTGCTCGTCCTGGCCCTTCAAACATGTCAACACCAAGCCCAGGAACGGCTGATGGTTCAACTGGGCGGACTGTTTGCTCCCGAAGGTGCTGCCATTCGAGCTGACCGAGCTGTTGCTGTTGGCGCCGTGGCTGTGACTGCTGTTATTGTTGCTACTGTTGCCCCCGTTGCCGTCCTTGTGCTTGCTGAACATGCTCGTACTCTCCAGCACCTGCCCGGACACCTTCAGTATTCGGCCCTGCACGGCGCTCGGTAGCTTGGAGACCAGCGGGGCCACCAGCCACGTGGAGGGCTTCACCTTCTCCTGCTTTACGTCCGCCGTGCTGCTCAAGCTAAACTCGTTCACGCGGAACACGTCGATCGCCGCCCGTGCCACCATGTCGAGCCAGTTCGAGAGTTCCGGTGAGCTGCAGTTCGTTTGTTTGAACATCAGCTGGAGATCGAGCCAGGAGATGCGCAGCGACCATTGCTCGAGGTTCTCCAGTATGCGCACGATGATCGCCTTCTGATCTAGCTCGGCGATCAGATTGGACTCGTGCTCGGGATAGCAGATCATGTGCAGCAGCCGTTGCGCCTGCTTCGCCGTCAGCAGATTGTCGATGAGCATACCCTGCTGGCACAGTTCTTCCGCATTTTGCAGGCAACGCTCGAGAACCCACTCCTGCGGGGAGAAAAGTTGGGACAAAAGGATAAGCAATGGAACATCTTTCTGCACCGTTCATGTCGTCCAGGCATGCTTACCTGAGAACAGATCTGCCGAAGGACATGTTGCGCAAAGTCCGATAGGCTAGTTGCATTTTCCTGGTTGAGGTGGGAGTTCTGTTGCCTGTTGGATAACAGTAGAGAGCAGTATTTAGTGAACTTCTTGTGCCCAAACTGTACAAATCACGCAGAGTGTGTGGTGTGGCGTGAGAGGAAATGCAATAAGGATGCAAACCAGCACAAATGGAAGATAACAACTAAAAAAAACCCAGAGAAATCGTTTATTATGTTTGTGACAATGAGATGGAAAAGCAAAACAAACAAAAAACCCCTTTGGAAATAAAAAAAACATAGGTGATCCACAAACACACACACACTCCACGCAGTAGTAATGAAGCCTTCGCAGGCGATGAGAAGTGTGTCGCGAATATCCAAGCCGTGGACCCCAGGGTATGTTAACATTCAGTTCTTCTTAGCAATGATAATTTTGGTGGTAGGTAAAACAAGATAGCAGTGATGAACGTCTTGCATGATCACGTGCACGTGGCTATTTGCAGTTTATTAGCACATTGTTTAGCCATGTAGCCCTAAGCATTGTGGGAAATCTAACGGGGGTTATAACACGAACAACACTCTTTTGCTAAGAAACAGACGTATGCAATGAAAACAGTGCTGCAAATTTCATGTAAAAACCAATCACCGCCAAACAACCGATGCACCGATGCGATGAACGATCGGCTCTATCGGTGCCTTATGCCAGCGAAAAGGTGACACACATTGTAAATGGACAACAGAAAGCAACGTGAGGTTACATGGGGATATACAATAATAGTAATCATAATAATAGAAGGATAACAGTAATATAGTAGTAATAAAAACAAACGAACTCAAACGGCAAATCGTTCGCACACCTGCTAGAGTATAATCGAGCGGAGGCGCTCGGGGAGAGTTCCCCCATTTCGATCATCCTAAATCAGGAACCAAGAAAAACAAGAAAAATCGTTTAATCAACACAATATACCGAACCGATAACATGGGAAAGCAGCTTGTCGCATCATCGTCGATTCATTGCTAATCATTCCGGAAAAAAGGCCCATTCGATTCGAGACACGAACAGCAACAGGGATAGGTTGCAAGTACTTACGAAACATCCAGCATCGATTCGTCCGCATTGCCCAGCACGGACAGATCGCTCGTGCCCAGTATGTGGCTCAGGTCGCCCGATCCGGCCATGCTCTTCGGGGTGCTGCCGGGGTGCACCGGTGTGTTCAATCCGCTCCGCTTGCCCGTGCCAAAGATCGAAGAAACCTTGTGCGCCGTCGCGTCGCCCACGACCAGGATTCCCTTCAGCACGGCCAGCACTGGCGCCACGCCGATGTTCTTGTGCGCCGCCGCAAGCAAATGACGATCGCAACTCAGCTTTATGTTGTGCGCGTTTCCCACCGTGATCGGATTCGGCGAGGTGCTCACCGAGTAGAGGCCCGGCTGCGGACATTCGATCGTTTTGAAGAGACGCAACAGCAGATGACAGGAGAGGCGAGCGCCAGCCTCGATTTCCGGCGTTGTCTCCCCGCGACTCTTGCACGCCTGCACCAACGACGGAAGGGCGACGTGGGCTACGAAGTTTTCCAGCGAAAAGCAATGCCGCGCCACCAGAATACTGGTGAACACGGACAGCGCGTTGTGGATGTTGGTGTTCTGCACGTCCACCTGGCTCAGCACGTCCACGTAGTAGCCAGCGTCCCGGTTGGATCCGCACAGAGCAATGAGAACCCCGAGCCACTCGGTGCTTAGGGAATTGCAGCACGCCGTTAGCTCCGCGCACATGGCCGCGATATCGTTCAGGCAGTCGTTGTCGATATCGCGCGTCACGGCGATGACCGCGTTGCACACGAAGCTGTACCGGTTTGAGGCGGACTCGTTGAGCTGGCGCGCCCACGCGTTCTCGATCTTTCCCCCACGCCGCGGGTTCGTTATGATGTCGACCATGAACTGCGGATTATACGCGTGAGCCGACGGGCTCGGCTGGAGGGGCGTGTAGAGAGCTTGCTTGATCTTCGGATACGCATTGTGGAAAGGCTCCTGCTGTGGGCGCGACTTGAGCGACGAGCAGGCCGAATAGAGATCGTACAGGTACGCGAGGATGCACCGTTCGGCGGAGCTGCAGTCGCTGGGGTTGCTCACGTGCTTCACGATCCGACAAAGCCCCTCGAAGATGGCCGTCGTTTGCTCCTGGGAGAGCAGCAAACAGCAGTGGTACCGCCGCAGTACGCCCACCACGTACAGGCTCAGCGAGGTCGTGTAGCTGCGGACCAGCGCCATCGAGCTCTTGCCGATCAGCTGCTGCTCCACCTCGGGCAGCTCGCGCAAAATCTGAATACACGTATCGATCAGCCCGTAGATGTTGAACGCCGACTCCATTAGATCGAACAGGAACGCCACGTGCTCCTGCACCGGCAGGTAGTTACTGTTGCCGATTGCGAATGCATTCAGCATTTCCTGCACTTGCACCGCGCACTGCCACGTGACGACGTGCTGGTCGAAGTACGACATCGCCTGGCACTTGTTCGAGGTGGCTTCGAAGTTGAACTCACTGCGCGAATGCTTCTTCACCTTGCCACCCTCGGCCACGTCGATGCTGAACTTTTTCGAAAACAGCTTGCAGATCTCCTTTGACATCTTCTTGACGGCGTGCTTCTTCTCGTCTCGCTCTTTTCCGACGCCGTACAGAAGAATGTAGCGCTGGTTGCAGTCGTGCTGCGAGATCGGATCGTCCTGGCACAGCGGGAAGTGTTCGGTGTATAAAAAGTGACGACTGGACGATTCTGCCTTGCCCAAACCCGCCCTGTGAGGGAGAATAATAATAGTAAGCCATATCAACGATCTATCGATACGAGTTCGAGAAGAGGGAGAAACTGTTCAAACCACTACGTACACCGAAGGTGCCGCCTGTTCCGGATCCTTCGGACTGTCCGGTGCATCCATGGAGTTTTGCTGATCCTCCTTGATGTGCTGCAGTAGCTTATCAAGATCATCGTCAACATTTGAGTCGTCCAGATCTTCCAACTTCGCCTTAAAGTCCGTCTGCAGCACGTCCTCGTCCATTCCGGTCGCATTGTGCGGCGACGAGGTGTTGGTTGGTTTGTTCGAAATCGGCCCCGTTCCTAGACCCGCGTTGCAAATACCCTGGCTATCGAGCGAAAGCATTCCGCCCGCTCCGGTCAGCAGGTCCCCGCGGGAAATCAAGCAGCACATGTACGCATCGTGGGAGAACACATCGTGCCGGATGAGTTCGCTAAACAGATGGACGAGGTTGGTGAACTGCGATTTGTTCTGGGCGCCTCCGCTTTCCTCCAGCACTGGCGCATCGTTGTCGAGGAAGTTCATCAGGATGTGCTGAAACACCGGCTGGCCACCGTTCAGACCACTCCCGGATAGCATCGAATCTTTGTCGTCCGAGTTGTTAAGGTTGTTGCTGTAGCTGTCGTTTTCGAGCGCCGTCAGAACCTCGCTCTGCCGCTTATCGAGCAGCCAGGCGACCACCATTGCCCGATGTTCACCCCAGCGCTGCCACGATACGGCCCACTCGCACAGGATCTTTACGATGGAAGCATCCTGTTCAACATTCTGCAAACAGGGAGAAAGGAAACGATAAAAAAAAACGGTTTGGACGGCAAAACATATAAACCGACATACATATTCCAACTGTTTGGTAGCAGCATCCTTTCCATCGGCTCCCGTTGTCCCCGACTGACCCCCGCCCTGGCTAGCTTTACCGTTACCACCGGTTGTGGAGCTCTCGGTCGGTTTGATCGGTTGCACTTGGAACGGAGGGAAAATCTTGGAGTACAACGAATCGAGCGAATTGTTCGAGTCCAGACGATCGAAGCAGTGGCCATCGAGCGCATCCAGCGTGGCCAGTATCTTGAGGCTAGCATTGCCCGCCGCCGTTTGCCACTTGTCAATGCACCAGCGCGATTCGGCGTGCCGCGACCGTACCTTGATGCTCTCCTCCGCCTCAAACAGCTGTCTGCGGATGTCTTCGTTGGATTTTTCGTACCGTGCTGGCATTGGCAATGCAGAGGGCGCCACCGGAAGGTGATCCAGCGGGCTCCCAGAAAAAACGGAGGAGGAACGAGTGTCTCCCACTCCGCACCAGACCAGTGCCGTCGGGCATTCGAGTGTGATCACCTGCAGGACCGTAGCCAGCTGCAGCACTAGGTCGCGGTGATGGGAACAGTGAAGGTATTCGGCAAAAATCATTTCGAACGGATTTGCCCTCGCCGGTTTCCCATCCACCCCGTGCGGAGCGGCACCACCCGACGGACTATCTTTGGAGGGTTTCTCGAGCGTTTTATCCTTCCCGTCTTGCGTTTCCATTGACGATTTGCAGCCAGGCTCGAGGTCCGTTGAGTTTAGATTAATATTATGGCTGTCCGCCATCTGGTTGATCAGTTGGGCTAGCTTCTTTGAAACGGCATACGACAATCGACGACAGAAGCGTTCAGATTGGACAAAATCGTACAGATACTGCATCGCCAGTGGAAGATAGATCCGCAGCAGACCGTCGTCCGCGTTGGGGGAGGCTTTCATTTTCTCAAGCAAATCGATTATCCAGTTGAGAAACTCCTGCTTGTCCAGCAGACCCTCCTCGTACATGTATTTGCACAGCTGCGTGCTATAGTTCCATTGCTTTTGCGCTATTCGCTGCTCTTCCTGGGGCGAAATCGGAGGTAGTTGCTGTTGCTGCTGAGGATGCATCGATCCTACACCAGCGCTACCGCCCGCTGGACTGTGCATACTTCCGGCAGGGCTAGATAGAGGAGGTGGGATGGTTGAAGGGTTTGCACTGCCGGCGCTCGACCCCATTCCTAGCCCACCTCCGCCACCCCCGGACAAGCCTCCGCTACTGCCCGACACGCCCGACGCAGACTTTTCCTGCAGCGGCCCTTGGTGGTAATGTTCGTGAAGCTTCGGTACGAGGTCTTTCATGAACTTGATCATCGTACCGGTCCACTCGGTGGCCGGGTCAGGCATTTGACGCTTCTTTATCTTCGCCTCGGAGACCGCCACGGTGTAGGCCGAACTAAGCTTGATGAACCAAGCGGCCCGCTGCATCGTGACCTGGTTCTCACACAGCATGGCGAAAATTTCCTCCTTCTTGTTGAACGATGGTGCCTTCTTCGCCAGGCTGCTCAGGGGTTTCGTACCGGCGAGATCCTTGAACCAGGTGTCCAGCGTAGTCTTGTTGCGAGCGGTCACGGGCCAAAAGTTATCCTTCGGGTTGATCTGTTGCTTTTTGCGGCCGGAATCCGGCAGCGTCATCAGCTCCTCCTTCTTCGCCAGAATGGCGTTGAAGTAGGCGCCTACTTTGCTCGCCGATACATTGCAGTTGCGAGCCGTCCCGAATTCTTCCGACAGTTTGTGCTCCGTGGCGAAGCCATGCTTGACGTGTGTGGACGTAAGTTCGTCCTCCCGTTGCTTCGCTTCCTGCGGGTACACATCGGGCGGCCCCAACCGGGGCCGTTTCAGCGGCCTCATGTTCATTGTCCAGAGCTATAGCTTCGAGGATGGGATTGGACTATGGACAATAGATTGCACCACCCGATTGGCGCCTCCAGGCCAACAATATGAACACTGTTGTCCGGATGGGGACGACCAAGCATTCTCTAAACGGATCTCATTCTGCACAGTTTTCTGCGAGGGTTCCGCACAGTTTCTAAAACTAGCATTCACTGAAGCTGTTTCTGCCTCAACCTCCAACACTGCTTTTCCGTGCTTAACAAAGATTTTACGCGATAAAACAAGCGAAAAAGCGCATCCGATATCAAACTAAAGTGAAGATTCAGAAAACAAAATATGGCTGCCAGATAATTGACAGCCGAGTCACTCAAGCGATTTCATCGCCAAAGCATCACAGTCACTCATTCGATGTTTTTGTTTTAATTGTATGCTAACAATTGTTTTCAAACGACTGAAAGTTAATTGTAAAACGATGTGTGTTGAGTTTCGTTGTGTTTTTCAATTAGTTTTAAATCTTTTCAACTAAACGGAATGTTAGTCATTCGCTACTTCCATTGTCCTCAAATAGGGTTAATAAATCTTCGTGTTCTATGGAACGAGGCTGACTGAAACAAAAAAAATGGTTTAAAAAATGAGACACATGCTTAAAATCATGATTAATGATTAAAGTTCTGCTAGCATATGTTTAACGTCGATTTAAACAGAAATCCGTCATCTTCCCCTTCTTGCCTTTCCAAGAACATCAACTTGCGTGAGTGAATTTTTGTAAACAAATCACCAACACCACTGTACGCCAAATGTAAACAACCACTTGATGTGCGAGTTTGTGTGAAGAAAATGTTTGAAGAATTTTAAATTTATTACGCTATCGATGGTCAACAGATATACAAAGCGTGTTGATACGTTTCTTGCTCGTCCTACTTTCCTTCCGCGAAACCTTGCCAATCGGACATTTCCGATTCTTCCTCCTCCTTCTCCACTCCAATGCAATGGATACCATTGCGAAGCATTGGCGTGCCTTTGCCCTTACCGAGCACACGGGCAACAAAGATTAATTCAATCTTCTGCTGTTGCTCCTCCTTTCCACATAAATGCAGGTGTTCTTTCAGCAATTTTTCCTTGTGGGCAAAAAACTCGATTGTGACTGAAAAGTGTTCCGCTCCCTTCACATCGACGGTGCGAGAAGAAAACTCCAGCAGCTTGCAGTTCAGGCTCGGTACATCCATATCCTGGACGACGAACGCGCTGTTACTTCCAACCACGAATCCTGCATTTTTAATCACTTGCGCTGGAATGCTGAGCTCGATGCGATAGCGATGTTTTATCTGCAAAAACCCCAGGTGTACTGTCACGGTCGTTCCTCCTTCTGGGGCAATTTGGTAGATAATGCTGTTATCATGCAGCCCGTCATTTATCACCGTTTGGTCGAAGTGAACGTGATGCGGAGAATCAACCATTCTATTTTAGCTGCAAATTAGATATGGAAGTTAGCAAATAGCACGTGACGGATCGCCTACCAAAAGATGCTGTCCGCTCTACCTTAAAACTGTGTCCGCTGGTAGATTTCGAAATGTTTTGCCGATGGCAAATGTCGGTTTTACCACCAGAGTCGATTTGTTCTTGTAGCAGATTGGTCGACCTCTTTTCCTTACAATGCGTTTTCGGCTATTTTAAGAATCTTAAGATCTCATCTCTCCGCCTTTGGCGGGCCTTGAGGGCGTGTTGCTTCGCGTGTTGTTTTGAACCGTTTTGTTGACTTTCGACGAAAGACTGAAAAGCGCGAAAAGACGCGCACCGTTCGTACCTCGAGTCATGAATGATCGTCATTCAATACCGCGGACCATTCATCCGCCGAGGGACTGACTTTCGAAAAATGGGCAGGATAGAGGTGCGGAGCTTACGGAACTGTATTGAGCTGCAGGCTCACAGTACTTGATGGCGGCAAAGATTACAAAACAATCAAGAATATTAATCAAAATTTGTATGGTCATCGTCATCCTTCGGAATCCCGTGTCGGCTGCTCAACAAGTAAATTTTGATTTCGTTCCATGGGACCTGTGCAGTCCATGATTATTTGGAATTGGGTGCAGTTAGTCCGGAACGGTAGGTGCTACGGCAATTTTCCACCACTTCCAAGTCAGGACGGAACACTCGGCACTCCACGGTGGTGCGGTAGTCGGAAAATCGAAATCGTCACCTGGAGGACTACGTGAACAATGGCGAGCGGAATAACTCCTACTTTAGCGCGTAAGTTCACCTGGCATCAGGTTCCAGCGCAATGTTTAACCATTTGCGGTTGTATTGCTATGGAAAAAAACATGTCCAACTGTCTTGCCTTGCATCCGCCGTCAAACATGCTTTCATCAATTTCCAACTCATGTTGACGTCACAAACATTCCCTTGTGAATGCATGATTAATGCTTATTTTGACAAACTTGTTTCCGGCATGTTTTCGTAGTGCGATCCGCGAAAGGAGTAGAAGTGTGGAAGCCCGAACAGCAACAACAGCAGCTCACATTTATTCCGGAGCCAGGATTTACCCCCGACCAGAGTAAATCTTGCCGCGCTATTGTTTATAGTCCGAATGGACGGTTTCTGGCCTGGGCGAACGGCACCACGGTGCAGCTGTGCCGGGTGTCCGAGCGCTGGACAGTCATCGCCTCGCTGCCGCGACCGAAGGCATGCTATCTGCAGTTTTCTCCGCGCAGCACCTACCTCATGACGTGGGAGGTGTACACCGAGAACCCGAAGGAGACGCCGAAGGAGAAACCTAACCTGTTCATCTATCGGGCGGAGACGGGCGAGGAAGTGTTCTCCATCATCCAAAAGCGTCACCAGGAGTGGCAGATGCACTGGAGCAGCGATGAAAGTGTAGCAGCTCTGTTGGTCGGAGGAGAGGTGCTATTCTTCGATCACAGTCCGACCGGGCCAGGCTTGAAGCAGGTAGTGAAACGCTTCGGTGGCCTTCGGAACGGAGGCGTTTCAGTTGCTCCGGGACCATCGCCACCGCACATCGGCGTGTACATCCCGGGAACGAAGGGTGCTCCATCGATGTGCCGGTTGTTCAAGTATCCTAATCTGGAGATGAACCAACCAGTTGCATCGAAGAGTTTCTTCCAGGTGAGGCTCTTGAAGTCCCCTCAGCGCAATTTGCACAAAACTAACGTTCGATTATGCCCCCTTCCACAGGCTGACAAGGTGGACATGATGTGGAACCGCAAGGGCAACGGGTTGATCCTGATGACAAGCACGGATGTCGACGCTTCGGGAGTGTCCTACTACGGCAAGCAAGCGCTACATTACATGACTCCCAAGGGAGACTCGTGCGGCATTCAGCTGAACGCCGATGGCCCAATCCATGATGTTGCATGGAGTCCTAAGTCGACCGAGTTCTGCATCGTGTACGGTTTTATGCCCGCGCGAGCCTCACTCTTCAACTTGAAGTGTGACATCGTGTATGATTTCGAACCCGGCAACCGGAACTCGATCTATTTCAACGAGTTCGGTAACCTGATTGTGTTCGGTGGATTTGGTAATCTGCCGGGATACATTGAGATCTGGGATCTGGTTCGACGGAAGAAGCTGACGAACTACCAAGCGCCCGATACGACCCTGCTCGAGTGGAGCCCAGCGGGGGATAAATTTCTGACGGCCACCACCGCTCCGCGGCTTCGTATGGCGAACGGATTCAAGGTGTGGCACTACTCCGGCGCCCTTCTCGGCGAGTACAGTTGGGCCGGTGAGCTTTTGGAAGTTCTGTGGCAAAAGTACGAAGCGGGAACGTTCGCCGAGGTGACCATTTCCGATAAGAAAGTAACAGGCATCGTTTCCGCCACACCGGTGGCCAGCAAACAAAAGTACGTGCCACCGGGTGCAAGAAACAGTATCGTGATTACGGGCAGTGGCCAAAAGATTGACATGAGACCACCGATTCCGGGACTGCCGCCCGGATACCGCTCATCAACGCAGATCAAAAACAGCAAACAAAAAAACAAAAAGAATAAAACTGCTGGTGGTGCTGATGGAAGCCAAGACGCCACGGCCGGGCAGGCTAAGGATGCTTCTGAGCCGAAGGCTCAGGCTCCGAAGAAAAAGCCTCCGAAAGGAGCGGTAAAGAAAGAGAGCGCCGATGGCGACGTGGCTAACGGAAATGGCAACAAAACGAATCCCACATCCTCGACGGCAAATAATAACGACCAAGAGGAGGTCGAATCGACCACCGTGGTGCAACCGAAGAAGGTGTCCATCACCGGTGATCCGGAGAAGGATAAAAAAATTCGAGCCATCAACAAGAAGCTGAAGGACATAAAGCTGCTGAAGGAGAAGCACGAGCGCGGAGAAACGCTCGTGCCTACGCAGGTCACTAAAATGAACTCCGAGCAGCAGCTGATGAAGGAATTGAGTGCGCTCAAGGTGGCGGCCTAAGGCATGGCGCCCAAGTTGACCTCTCTCGCTGCCATGCTGTGCACGAACGCACACGGCAACCCTCCTCCTGAGGAGGTTGTCTACTGTCTCCTGTTCGAGGCTGCGTTATGTACAGATTCGAACCATTCAAAACTGGGCAACAGGCAATGGTGGTTTGCTACCAAATGATGAAACAGCAGCGGCAACATCGAGCATAACGCATTATTTTTGATAGCCTTTTCATTCGTTACAACAATGCATGATCTGCGGAAGGTGTCCTTTAGCTTGAAATAAATATAACTTTGCAGAAAACGTTAAAAGCGTGCACTCTGTTATGCGAGATAAATAAAAGGTTTATTCCCATTTCGATTTTCGCTTTACAAACACCTCTTTACCGTCTTCCTGCACCGCCGTATAGTATCCCAGTCCTTCGTACTTCGACCGCATGTAGGCAATGTAGCCGAACGTAATGCCGAGGCATACGAGACCTATACCCATGACGACAACGTTCTGTAAAAGAGGCAGAAGTAGCAAACGCAGGTTTTGAAACGATTCTGCCACCCATTGACGAATAATTTCTACTTACTGGTTTGGCGTAAAGCTCGAAATTGATTGCCCGAAACACGTTTGTTGACCGCATCGAGCGAATTCCGTCGCCGGGTGCCGCTTCCTTTGGTTTTTCGCTCATCCTACGATAGTGATTATTCAATCGGTAATAATGTAAACAAACCGATTCTAGGGGCAGATTTCAACAGAAATTTTCTTCGACTTGAAAGCACCGGACGAACACAATTTTAAAGATAGAGTTTACATTAATAAAACACTGCACGAGGAATGCGTTTACCTGCAAACACGTTCCAAATGTGCGAACTTTAAATACGAGCAAAACTGATCACATTGGATTTCGCGTACGTATTTTTCCCGCTGTCATAACACGAATGTTTCGCCCCCGCAGCGCAGACTGCTACGGATGACAGCTCGGGTGCTGCACGCGGGGGAGAAAGAGACGGCTATCGATTGCATCGAAACATATTTGACAGCACGCGCTGGAAGCGTTGCGTGAAAGCGAAAGGTGAACACCGATCGCTAGAGACAAAAGAAATCGCGTTCAGTTCGCTCCGGAGTTTTCGCTGTCCTCGCTGTTCCGTGTTGTGTGTTCGTCTGCAGAAAGAAACCCCCATCCAGCAACCAATAAAAACGAACAACAATAACGCGACCCGTTCGTAATATGCTGCACATTTGAGCCGCCGCAAATAGTTTCCTCTCGGGCCAATCGATTGCTGCGACGAAAACATGTCCTCCCTTCGCCCGTCACGATGTTTGTGAATGTAGAAAATTGCTAAATGTAGAGCGTTTACGCGAAGTCATCCGGAGGCAGATTTGGTGTGGTCGATTGCATGTGTTTTTCATGTTGGGTAGTGTTTTGTGTGTTTTTCTGTGCACGTTCAACAAATAAAAATGTCGACTAGTGAGATCGAAGAATTCGTAAATGGAGCTCTCGTGTCTTGGGTAAGTTCGGGCGACAAAGTTAGTCTGCTTAGGGCGTGTGAAGAAAAAATGTGGAGAAGGAAAAAAAAAACTATCATCGCCTACATTGACCTGCTTAGGAGCAGCATGCTGGTTGTGGGCTGGCAGCTTCTTGAGTATCGCACATAGTTCACGACGAAACCATTTCGTTTGCGGCATTGCACAAATCAATCCAAGCATCTATGCGCTGCAAATCTCAACCATTCGTCGCTTCATTTGGCCTGGGAACCCGGAATCCATTATTCGTGAGACTAATCGGGTTTCCTTCTTTGCATATTGTCTCAGATTGGCATGGGTTTTTTTTTATTTATTTTTTTTTTTTATACATTCAATGAATCACCTCCACACCACTTTTGGAATCTTGCACATATTCCATGCCAGGCGATTGAAAATCATCGTGCTGCATGCTCGAGCGCCGAATGTTGTTTTATTTTCGCGTGGAGTGTTTCCATCTTATAAATAGAGGCATTCGTGTGTGAGAAAAATGGAACAAACCACAACTCCAGCAGCAGCTGGGTAATGTCTTGCCGTCGAAACCACTTCACGGTTTCTGGTGAATGGACTTTGAGATGTTTTCGACGACCGTTGTTTGTATCGATGGTGTTTGACCCTTTTTCTCCAAATGCACCAAATGGGCCAAAATGAAAATGAAAAGAAGGAGGATCGTGGACCATAACGAAGGAGCATTAGTTCGTCTTGCGGTTTGTCGCGCTTTAAGGTCGATGCCATCATCGAAGCGTGTGAATGGCGCATTTTTATCGGAATTAAAATTTCCAATTTTATGTCGCAATTGGATTGCATTTTTTTAGTTGGGCAGCCTGCGGACCGGACCGGTGATGGTGTTTGTTTTGATGCCATTTCTTCCATTTATCTTATTAACTTGTAGATTGAGTCTTGCTTGCCGCGGCATGAAATCATAGCCGGATACGTTTCGCTGCTCGATGGCACGTTACTGCACAGTGTGTACCTTCAAATTGACCCCGAGCCGCAGCACCATCCCGCGAAGATACGTAACGTGGAAGGCATCGCGGCACTTGCCACGGCCCGCACGCGCAATTTCGACGCAATCGTGAAGAATCTGCGCAACCTGTACGATGAGGAGCTCGGGCAAACCATTCTCACCCTGCCGGACTGTTCCGTGCTGGGCCACTCGTCCGAAACGCGGGCCGGCCTTGAGCAGATGAAGCTGCTCATAACGCTGCTGCTCGGGGCGGCGGTGCAGTGCCCGAACAAGGAGATCTTCATCGCCCGCATCAAGGAGCTGGACGTGAATACGCAGCATGCGATCGTGGAGGTGATCAAACAGGTCACCGACAGTCAGACGCTCGTACTGACCCAGGAGGCCCTCGAGCAGCTCTCGCCGGAGCTGATGTGCAAGCACATAGTGCGCCTGGCCAAGGAACGCGACCAGTACCACGGCAAATGGATGTCCTCGCTGATCACCGACAGCGAGCAGCAGGCCCTCGTGAACAGCTCCAGTTCGAAAAGCAGCCTCCACAATGCGTCGTCCGCCTCGACCAGCTCCGCCAACACACCCTCGACCACGTCCGAGAACAACCATCTCGCGGTGGAGCTGGCCGACTACAAATCGAAGCTACGGAAACTGCGCCAGGAGCTGGAGGAGAAATCGGAGCTGCTGATGGAGGTGAAGGAAGAACTGGACCACAAGTGCAACCAGTACGAGAAGCTGCGCACCGAAAGTCAAGATTGGTACTCGGAGTCCCGGCGGGCCGCCGCGTACCGAGACGAGGTGGACGTGCTGCGGGAGCGATCCGAGCGAGCCGATCGGTTGGAGATTGAAGTACAAAAATTGCGTGAAAAATTGTCCGACGCCGAGTTCTACAAGACACGCGTTGAAGAGCTGAGGGAGGACAATCGAATGCTGCTCGAAACGAAGTAAGTAGTACCATCTAAAATGGGGACAGCGTTCACGGCAGTAACGCAAATTCTATATCTCCGTTTTCCAGAGAGATGCTTGAAGAGCAATTGGCGCGATCCCGGAAGCGCAGCGATCAGGTGATGACACTCGAAGCGGAAATTATCAAGTTCAAGCAGATGATGAACGACATGACCCTCGAACGGGACGTGGACAAGAGCAAACTGCAAGAGTTGCTGGAGGAAAACGTCCAACTGCAGCTGGCGACGAAGAACCTGATGGCCGGTTCCGATGCGAACGTAACGAACCAGGCCCTATCGGACACCGACACGGAAGATCTTCCTTCAAACGATAACAGCCTTTCGGAACAGTTAACCACGAACGCGCAGGTAATTGTCTTCTGTTTCCTTTTCTTTTGGTGGAGCAGATCCGTTTAAACACCGTTTCTCTTTTGCAGACACGTGCGCTGAAGTTGGAGCTCGAAAACCGTCGATTGCTCGCCGCGCTGGACAGCCTCAAAGAAGCATCGTTCCACGAGAACTCCAACAAAATCCTCGAGCTCGAAAAGGACAAGAAAAAGCTATCCCTGCGCTTGGAGCAAACGCAGGAAAACTGTAACCGGCTCGTGCAGCAAAACGGTGAGTTGGAAGATGTGTTCAAGAACGCCCTGGAGGAAAACAAAAAGCTACAGGATGCGATCGACTCGAAGCAGCAAATGATCGATCGGCAGACGCACGATCGCGAGCTGGATCGCATCCGGCAGATTGACTTGGAGAAGCAGATCGAATCCCTCACGAAGGACAAGCAGCGTGTGCAGAATTTGTTCGAGAGCATCCAGCGGCGTACGATCGATCTGGAGCGATCGATCGACTCGAAGAGCAAGGAAAGTGTACAGCTCAATGAACGCCTCCGGCAGCTCGAAGACGTGCGCAAGGAGCTGTACGATGCGCGTGGCAAATGTGCCACGGTGGAGCGCGAAAATGTCAACCTCAACAAGGAGCTGGTCAAGTACAAGGAGGTGCTGGAAAAGTGTGAGCACGACCTTGACACGGCCGGTGGACAGCTGGAGGCGAAGGAGAAAGAGATCGAGCAGTTGACGAAGCGAGTGGAGGAAGACACGAGCGTGCTGGTGAAGCTGCAGGAGCTCGAAAAGGAGAATCAGGAGTTGCTCTCCCAACAGAAGATGCACTGCGATACGATATCGACGCTGCAAAAGGACCTCTACGATGGCACGATGGCGACGAAAAAGGTAAAGCAAAACCTGGAGCGGCTCGGTCTGAACGAAAGCGAGCTCGAGCGCAACGATATGAACGTGGAGGTGTTTGTGGAAAAGTTGTGCAAGAATCCGGAGTCCTTTAAAACGGTCCGGGAAATCGTGCTGAATGTGGTTGGCAAGGACCAGCTGGCATCGGGCGGCGAAGGTGGTACTAAGTCGGCCGATATTTGCGTGCTCTGCCACCGGCAGGAGATCTACACCGTGGAGAAGAACATCGAGTTCTCGAACTGCGACGAAACTCTCGAACCGGCGGCGGGCCCCTCGGAGGTCGAGCTAAAGTTGGAGCAGTTAAAACAGGAGCACTCGTCGCTGCTCGCCGGGCAGGAATCGCTGCAGGAGGAAAACGCCCGCCAGAAGGTGAAGGTGGCCACCCTGGGATCGCAAATTGCATCCCTTAATACGCAGCATGTAGCGCTGCAGCTAGCCAATTCGCAGCTGGCCGTCGAGAAGGACATGCTCGTCAAGCAGGTGGAAGCCAAACGGCAACAGTACGAATCGCTGCAGCATGACTACGTCGCCCTCCAGTGCCTTCACGAACAGCTCAGCAGCGACTACGATGCCTTGAATGGGGAGAAGGAACTGCTGAAAAACACGATCCGTGATCTGAAAACGGAAAACCGTGATCATCGCGAGCGCACGGTTGCGCTGGAGAAGAAAATCGACGAGCTGCAGGCGGAGCTGCACTCGATGAAGGATGGGCTGACCAATCTGAATAACCTACGGGCGGAGCATTCGAAGCTGAAGGACGACTTCCGGTGTCTGTTTACAAGCAACGAGCGATTGAAGCAAGATTACAAAAACGGGCACGATCAGTATCGTGCGTACCGCACAGAGAACAGCCGGCTGAAGCTGCGCAACACCGAGCTGTCCGGCGAGCTGACAAACAAAAAAGAGCAGATCAGCAATCTGGAGATAGAGTACACCAAAATAAACCAAAGATGTGAAGTAAGTACAGCAACATAGCTGAAGAACCGGTTGAAATGTGAACTAAAACACAACAATAATGTCAAATGTTTCCCTTTCACTAGATGTTGTTAAATATGAATGCCAGCCTGGACATTGACCGACGCACACTGATGGACCACGTTTCGCAAATACTTGCCCAGTACCAGGAACTCCTTGCACACTCGTTGGAGGACAAGCAGCATTACCACGACGAAGAGAAAAGCTTCACCGACAAACTGAACAACCTGAACCGGCAGAAGGAAAAGCTGGAGGAGAAAATTATGGAGCACTACCGAAAGCTGGATAGCTGTTCACCGAAGAAGTAAATGTCGTTCCGCTTTACGCTTCCGCTTTTTTTTTTAGAAACTATTGTTGTTTTCACTAATCGCCTAAATCTTTCTTTCAGGAAACCTTTTGGCTTGAATCTCGTGAAGAAAATGCGTCGGGCCGGCTCGGAACTGATGAATCGCGTACCGAATCGAGTAAGGAAGCTACTACCTGCAAGTCAACGAACAGCAGAATTGTAATGCAAGCTATCTTTTTCGCCACCTAGAATCGCCGATCATGGGTGGAAGAGCAACGCCTAACGCAAAGCCAGTGCCTTTCGATGGGGTCGGAATCGGGTGGAAATGAATCGGACAACAGCATCGAGGAACCGAACTCGGTTGCGTCGGATACGAACCTGTTACAGCGCGGCTCGCAGTTGCGTCAGAGTCTCCAGCGCAAGCCAAATAACGAAGCTCTCAATGCGACGTTACTACGTGGCGGAATTCGCAGCAGTTTGCAAGCTTCCCGGCGGGATGAAGTGAATCCTGCTCATAGGAACAGTTTCCAGGGGTTGGTGGAGCGATTCGTGCGGTAATTCTGGTTGCGAGCAAAGTTTTATTAATCCTCCTTTTTTTAGGTTTGATACAACGACGGATACGCTGAATCTCGGCACGGCCGGTACGCGCCGTACTGTTTATTTGGACGATAAGATAGTAAACTCCGGCTCCAGCACACCCACGGGGGTTGCGGTTAATCCGTCTCCACCACCGTCCATCTCTACGCCACCTCCACCCCCTCCACCTCGAACGGATCCAAATATTGCTGGCCACGTCACGCCCCAGCCGAGCCAATCGAACGCCCCGGGAGAGCCCACTTTTGTTCTTCTGAACCGAATTTCCACCACGACGACTACACTGAAGACAGAAACGACGTCGAACCTACTGCCCCCTCAGCAGACGGAAGTGAGTGGTAATCCCTCCGGGGGTACGGCGTCGACCACGCTCTGTGGAATGGAAGATAGCAATAAGAAAGATACCAATGGCAATAGCAGCAAGAAGAAAACGGAACCCAAGAGTCGAGACAGCGCGATCTGGTATGAGTATGGATGTGTCTGATCCTCCTCCTCGTCGGAGCTGTTCCCCGACGGAAGATTAAGTATTCCCGACAGCATTTATTACTAAAAGAAATCAAACAAAATGATGAGCGGTTAGTATAGGACACTAGCAAGCAGTATTCATGGACAGGAAATTACAAAACACCCATCCTTCGATTTGGACTGACTACAGGTTTTCTGTATGGAGGAGGTATTCTTGCCCCCAGCTGGATTACACAGTTGACAAGTGCTTTAAGCTGATGCCCTCAAAAATTATTGACTAAGAGTAGGAACAACTTAACTTTTTCCGCTTTTACAACAGTTGACTCTAGGTTTCGCTACGTTTTTTTGTGAATTCTCTTATCGTTGTTCTCTTTAGCTAATAGATCTTTTAAGGGTTTAGTTGATACCATTCATCAATGACCGCAGATAAGAAGCTGATCATGGAAACATTTGAAAATCCTTATATCTTACTTTCGCCCAAGTGCTTAAAAACTCATACAACGAATCTTTTGCAAGGAATCTCTTAAGAAAAGTACGTCCTTTTTGTGTAAGTATTATTTCTACCATTTTTTCTTATACTAGACGTAAAACATTATTAGTATCGTTAGGCCTATTTAACACAGCATTTACCATAATGGTTCCAAGATGGCTTTGTCTTGTTATAGTTCAAAATGACATACTCTATCATCTGTTTCGGATCAATTTTTCGTTTTACACTCTCTCATTCTAATTTGTAGAGCAACGAAACTGATACTCAAACTATGAATCTGAAAAAAAATATGGCAAAAATCAAAATTACCAGCTACACGTAAAGCAGCTTATATCCGCCCGGATACGATATATACGAAGCGTTTATTGGAATAAACATTACCCAGTAAAAGTTTAGTAAAACCAACCACGTTATTAGCATTAGTATTTAAACATAGGTCTCTTGACGCCAGCGGAGCAGGAGCGGAACGCGAAGAGTGAGGTTTTAAATATAAATAAAATAAAAATGAAAGCTAATAAAATTCGTATATCTCTTGGTGTTTCACAGTTGAAACGAGAAATAGAGGAAAGTAAAAGAAACTCAACTAAAATCTCTATACAGGGGATAACGGTTTTGATCCTTTATGCAGCTCTTTTTACTATTCAGATGGTGGTTGCGTTCATAAAATTATTATTTAGAAATTGCATTGTAATCGACTACTGGATGGCTGCGGTCTGGTTAGCATAAAATCCGGGAAAAAAGCCCGAGTTGGCACACCGGATCGAACCGATTCAAATGAACACAGAAATAATATTAATCTTGTAGTGATGGGCATTTCTGAAACCAATTCGAGTCGAGTTTTTGTATCTAGCAGAACTATGTATCGGAGTTACTGAGTTAAAGGGATCAAACACTTGAACGGACGAACCCCGCAGATTTAGCTCTACACTCCGGTCCTTGTATAAATGAACCCAGTACCGATTGAAAATGTCCAAGGTGGCTTATTTTCATCACTATACAGGTAGTGCACTGAACATGTTCACTGACCGGACAAAATTGAGTTTAAAAATATAATTTCAATTCGCCCCCGTGATAGGCTGTATATTTTTTGGCAGTTGTTTTTACTTTAGCGAACCAAATCTTGTGGTTCTATTCAACTGCGATACGTCATACGCATCATATTCCTGGAATTAGTTCATTTGCGTGTTGATGACAAAACGTAAACAAACATTTTCCGAAAGGCATCAGAAAGCAAGCATTAAACACATTACATTAAAACTTTAATTACTAGGCGATTTCTCTACAACTAAAAATGAGCAGTAGTTATTATTTCGCGATTGTAGGGCACAACGATAACCCAATATTCGAGACGGAGTTCGTGACACCAAATAAAGAAACAAAGGTAAATTGCTCTTGCAAGAACTCCTACATGCAAGAGTCGTGAGGATTGATAACAATTTAGCAGTTTAGATGATGATACAGTTTATATGTCTTTTCATCATCCACACAGAAAGAAGATCATCGCCACCTAAATCAGTTCATAGCGCACGCCGCACTCGACCTGATCGACGAACACAAATGGAAGACGAACAACACTTACCTCAAATCGATCGATAAGTTTAACCAATGGTTTGTGTCCGGCTTCGTTACCGCCAGTCATCTGCGATTCGTGATGGTCCACGACAACCGAAACGACGAAGGTATCAAGAACTTTTTCAATGAAATGTACGAAACGTACATTAAATATCTCATGAACCCGTTCTACACGCCGAACACACCCATCAAATCGGTAGCATTCGAGAAGAAAGCCCAATTGTATGGTAAAAAATTTCTCGGAACGTAAACTGTTTACTTGATGTTCAATATAATTCTTTAAATGCTGATATGATGATGCATAATGTTGGAAAGCATCTAAGCTGTTTATT
The DNA here is from genome assembly GCA_914969975.1 of Anopheles atroparvus. Taxonomy (NCBI): domain Eukaryota; kingdom Metazoa; phylum Arthropoda; class Insecta; order Diptera; family Culicidae; genus Anopheles; species Anopheles atroparvus. The sequence continues at coordinate 51,891,059 of CAJZCY010000001.1, forward strand.
ATAAAACTGTATATCATTATTGCAATATAGGTTTAGTCTAATCTATTTCAAGAATGTAAATTTAATCTAGAATCCGTTGTTTGTTCAATTGTTCCGAAATCCATAAATCCACGGGAAACCATTTCCTTGTTGAAAGCACAGTTATACTTTTCCCGCTATTATAAAAGGAGCGAAAAAAAACTTGGTTTAGAAGGTTTTGTTTCCATTGCTTATCCGACAATCATTGTCAAGAGGTTTGTCACCCAATGGATAGGAGCATATTGAAGTATTGCTAGCGTCATAGAAACGAGGGAAAAGCGATAAAAATAAATTCTTCGATCAGGCGTCGTTTTTTTTTATTGGTTTTCCGTGAGGCATTGGGAAGGGAAGTGATGCGAGGCTACACTAGAACTGGGTTTCAACGCCATGAACCGCTTTGCTCTTGCCCAGCGAAGCGTGCAAATTTGGTTTATCCGGTTACGGTTGAGAAAAAAAAAAGGATGCACGAGTGCCGTGAAAATATGTGCGGAAACACCCATACACATACCGAGGGCAACAACGTTTGCAGACACATTTATATTTCCCTCGAGCCTGCACGTTCCGGGTGAAGGAGGATACACAGTCCGCCGGTTGAGCAACAGGTAACCCGCTGTTAACGCTTTGATAAATTTTCATTATGCTACGATTAAAATCATCAAACGATTATAAGCAGACTAGGAAGTCAAAGTACGCGGCAGGACGGCAGCGGGTAACGCTGAGCGATGCTCAGTTTCATCATGATGAAAAGGTTCCCTTCTCGGACGTCCCTGGTGGGGGCTTGCCATATCCGGGAGAGAGGATCGTCAGTCCACCTAGCTGTCGTTGGCAGCATACCGGCATGTACTGCATCCCACGCTTCCTAGCCGGTGCCTTGCGTGGGCCGTCCCCCACAGCAGAAAGACATCCGGCAAATGCGGCTGTACGCTGGCGAAAAGGCCCTTCCATGGCCTCAACCCCGGCTAGGGTGCCTCTCAAATGCATAAATACGCAACGTGCTAGCAACCTGTGGAATATTCCTTCTCACCGGCAACTGTATTTCCTTTCAGATCTTCACTATTCGACGCACGGGGTGCTGCATGTAAGGTATGTAGATAAGTATTCTTTCTCTCGGCACTTATATTGTTGCTCATACACGTCCTTTTTGCCACCGTTGCATATTCGTTCCGGCTGAGTTGCAGAGAATCGAGAGGGTTCTCAAAGGATACTGGGATCCTTTACGACCAGAGCTATTCGTTTTATGATTAATTGCTTCACGGTGCGGTGCGAAGGTTCGGCTGATCGAGCGTGAAATTCAATGCACCTGTTGGTTTATTTCAAACCGGATAAGATTTACCACTACTGCTGGAGGAAGTTAATATATTTAAAATGAATCTAAATCGCTAAGTTCGATAAACTAATGAAAATCTTAATTTTAATGTATTTTTCGCATTAAAAAACGAAGTGCGATTAGCAGTCCTGCTAAAAGTGGATGAATATCATGTGGATTGATATGCTGACACGTTTCATTTATCCATCTTGCCTGTTTCATAGGTCATGAGACGCTAGAAGTATGCCATGGTTGCTCAATTTTATGGCCTCAATTCTTTGTACGGAGATGAATAAAATGACGAAGTGCTTGAGCCACTCCAAGTGCCCGGGCAACAGCTTGCATCTGCATGTTACTGCCAATAATCGGTCTGCATACCCGGTTTAACGATCCGTTGCGAGTGTAAAAGTACTTTCCTTTGATCTCCAAATGGTTCAAACGACCGGAACCGCTTCAGAGCTGACCCCATCCAAGGACATCGTACATAAACTGACCGATCGGAAGGAACTACATTATCAAAGGGTGGCAGTTTATGTTTACCGGGCCGTTCCGATGCGTGTAAAATATTGCGCTCATTAACTAAATGTTTCTTCGGGCCAGGGCTGGGATTCTTGCGTCCTATCCCAGCCCGTGGTCCTTTGGGGGTGAATTACACCTCAAGTCTTGCTGCAGGATAATTGGAGCAATGTACGCGTGAGCGTGTGCAATAATTATGAACACCCCGCTTGTCACTTGCAAGCGGATGGGTTTGGTTCGTAAAAATACTTTCCTGAGGGCTTCTACAGGAGCCATTGATTGATTACATGGACGGTGTGTTGCCTGCACTCGGGTGGATACAGCTTTACACGCGCTGCTGACCATGAAATCGAACCACCCCTGTGAAACGGATGCCTCGCGAATGGACGGCTACAATTCTCACACCACTTTTCTCCCGTTTAAGGTTTGTGCAATTGAACTAGCGAAGTGTAAGAAAATCCGAACAAGCGTGGGAGTATAATTTGTTTATTTTTATAACTGACGGACCTTCCCTTCGCTATTACCATGCTAGCTTGGCACGATGATAGGATTAGGATTTACAAAAGACACCTTAATCCCAATTACTGTTCAACTAGACAAGATTCACAACATTTCGCTTTTTCCCCCGGCAAATTATTATTCGTTTAAATTCCAATCCAAACAGAAGCAACCAATTTCTAAATGGTTAGTAAATGAAGCTGTTGCTTGCCACTTTCACATAGTTGGGTTTACTTTGCTCTCCTAGTGACACTTCAGCGTCGACACGCGGAACGGCTAATTCCTCGCTGCGGGAGGAAGAAAGAAGCGATTGAGAAACGAAACCACGGACATAATGCAGCGGGGGGAAATGTATGCAAAACGGATGCGGTGCCATCGCTCTAATTTGGTTGGAAAATGTTTGCACAAAACGATGAAGTGCATTTTCATTTGCATTCTCAGTGGGATTAGCAGGGCTTCGGGTTGACGTGAATAAAAAAAAAAAATGGCAGCATGGACAGGATTGATAAGATAATCATGGTTTATAACTCGCATCCTTTGGAAAAAAAAGTTTGCTTGGTAGTTTTATCTATATAATTACAATTATAAATCTAGTACAGATTTTTACTTACATTTTGAGTCAGTAACTAGTAAATATGGAGTATGCTGAATTTCAAGTTATTCCTAATCACCTGTTTCCTAATCAAGTTCTCTAATCCAATACCATTTTCTCAGTTCACTTTAATCGTGTAGATTCCGATCCATTGAACGACACTATGTTTTTCACTGGCATGAAGGCAGATTGCCTTCAGGGGCGTTGGAACTTTTCGAAAACAATAATCCGTGGATAGGATGTCTGTTTACTTCGGATTGTTGAAGCCAGAGTCAGGTGAAAATCCTACCGATTCTTACCATTAATTTTACCCGTTTTTAAACAGGCGTGGGCGTTGAAAGCCTCTCGGCGAAATGCGTGCGCTTCGAAGGAAGAATTTTTATCTTTTCTCTCTCTCTTCACTGCCTTGCCGCACATCTTAAGCTTCTTTCGGCAAGCAGCGCAAAACAAAATAGCCCCCGACGGCAGTAAATTCAAACCATTCCAATTTCCGTGGGCCAACCTGAGCAGCAGACCCGCGTGCAGAAGAAGCCCGCCGGTGCTTGTCGGAGTGAAATATGACGGGACATTTTGGGGAACATCGTCAACTATATCGGCGCAAGAGGTTCCAGCGCTTTCCGAGCGCCGGAGCGGGAGACTTCTTCTGGAACAAACATAATTGAAAGGCAGAAACGGAAGAAGAAACACCATAAACAGTGAAAGGGTGGTGGGGTGGGTGGGTTTGGGGTTGGAAAGGATAAAAAACAAACCGACAACAAAAACATTCACTCAATCAAACAGCATGTTGGAGCATCCTTCTGTGCCATTGTGGGGACGTTTTCGGAAATTGAAGTTTTCAGTTTCACACCGGGCGAACCGAACCCGGCGCGCACAGTAGGCGATGTTCGATGGAAAATTGGGATAAATGGGAAGCAAAAGAAGCGAAGAAGAAGAAGAAAACAACGGGAAACCGGGAAACCAAACGGAAGAAAATCGTTTCGGCGAGTTCACAGGCGTCGAATGGAGCCGAAGATGGTAACTTCCCCACAACGAGCGTAAGATGCCTTTCGTACGTGTATATTACACGAAGCCGGGCCAATATTCTCCACCTCCCCCCGCTCCCTCCCCCATCCGCCCCCGTCAAGGCCATACATTTTCCTTATGATCGGAAACGACAGTCTCCCGCGAAACCATTGGGGAAATAATGAACGGGAACGAGGGAGAAAACGAGAGGGAAATGCATGGACGAAGGCACGCAAACATTAGTGGCGTCCACGCTCGGGCGGGATCGGCATTCGATGGTATTGGTGGGGAAAGGCGTTTCGTGGAAGCATGCGCTCACAACACTCAGTCGGTCGCTCGCGGAAAACCACCTTTGTTTTATCAGATGCTCGGCACTATGGGCCATGCCGCCGGGGAGTTGGGTGAATTTCGACAGTCCTTCATCGTTGGAAACCTCTCCCTTCTCTCTCTCACTCTCTGCTCATAGCCAAAGGGCGGTACTGGGAGGCACCTACCTCAACGCTTAACTGCCTGTGTCCAAAAGCGAGATGGAGCTCCCGAAAGGAGGAGGACCACCCCGCCTCCCTCGGGTGGGAGGAGTGCGGTTGGAAAATCGACAGCAAAACTGGCCGACGCCAGCAGGTTCGGACGCATTGCACACGTGTCCGTCGCATGGAACGGATCGCTCCCAAGTCGAACGATCAGACCCGGTCGGGGGTTTCATCCGGGAAATACATCATCATCAGCGGGGTGTTGTGCATCGGAAACAAAGTTACTATTGGACCGTCTGCAAACACCGTGCGCACAACTGTGGAGCAGTGCTAGCAGCTACTTTGCACCGACGGGACGCAGCAAAGGTGAACACGTACGGTTGCGTAAGTGTTGATCGTCAATTAAACCGACCGGAAGTAGCAGCACCTGGCAGTAGTTGGCAGAGTGTATAGCGAGTGTGAACGATTCGAATGTCGCTCGAGATGGATCGAGAAACGTTCATTTCGGTGTAGGAAGTGTAGCGCATCATGTCCTTGAGCTGATCCTGCGTGGTTTGGACGTCGTGAACGGTTTGAAAATATTCACATCCAGTCTAAGAATGTTGGTCTATTTTTTTTATTATTTATAAATGGCCTAACAAAGACGCACGGGTGGGGGGGGGGGGGGGGGGGGGGGTTGCTGGGGGTTGGTTCTGACGAACCGCTGACCGAGCGGAGGAAATACAACGTTTTTTCCAACGTCCATCGAAGCACGCGATGTTGGAGCGCACACACAGAGTGTCACAAAATCGCACGGACGTTCGCATGGATGCGCAGGTGTGCGTGGGGCGCCTCCATCGACTATCCCACGTGCGTGTGTTTGTGTGTGTGTGTGTGAGTGTGATTGCGTCTTCGTGTATGCGCGCACCCATTAATTAGAAAAAAGGTGTGCTGCTCGCTCGACGAAGATGCTTTGCCGAAGATGTTGCCCAGGTGGTGTGTTTGTCTGAACACCCCATCCCCCCTCCACCCCCTCCCCCTCTCGTCCTTTCGTTCTTTGCTTCCGCTTCCACGTCTCAGCGCTCATCGCCGTCATGATACTTCGTGTACTATCGATGTATTGGTGCCGTGTTTCGTGCCGTCTCCGTGCCATGTGTATGTATGCATGTATGTGTGTCTGTGCGTGTGTGTGTGTGTTGATATAGGCGCTCGTCGTGTGCCGAACGGTTCCACAAAACGGGGGGAAAACTGGGTGACCAACCGAGCCGCTCATGGAATTTTCATCGCACAGTCCTTTCTTAGCACTCAAACCGTGCAAACCGTTCTCGTGCTCGCTGTTGTCGTTATCGTTTGGCCCGTTTTCTGGTGGATAGGAGGAACACACAGAGGAAATCGAAAGCAGGAAGAGCTACAGAACTACATTGGAAAGCACCTGCAGACGAGTTCGAGAAGAAGAAAGGCATAAGAAAAACAACCACGGAGTGACCAGGGAGAGGAAGCTGGGGATTCACGGATAACTTCACTGGACAGAGGTGGAAAGAGGGAACGTGAGGGGGGGGGGGGAGAGTTCCAGGGGTACGCGGAATGAACAGAACCGAAATCCAAACCTAAACTATTTCGAGCTGAATCTTTCCGAACCGTTTGCTTAAGCGGAAGAAAAGAGGGAAAGGTGATGGGGTCAGTGAGGTTGGTGGTGGATCATTTCCCGTGATAGTGCGGTGGGTCATTTCACATAGTAAGAACGACTAAGCGCAACGAAAGCGTTGTTTCGGAGTGTTTTTTTTTTCTTTTACTTTTCGGGCGGAAAAGTATTCCGCGAGGAATGCCACCTTTTGGACTCGCTTTAATGGGCAGGGCGGTAAGAGCTAGTGAGTTGTACGTTGGCATGTGGGATGGAGCAGCTTCTAAAGCTAGAGCAGAACTAAAGAAGTGAAGGATGGCTTTCGAAGTATCAGAGAACGAGGAAGATATCACTTCTCACCTCTTCGATCGAACAGGCGTGAAGCAAAGGGGAGTGAAGTAAAGTGGAAACAGTGGAAAAAGGACTGAGGAAATGGGGGAGGATTGGGGGTAGCAAACATTGCATCCTTTCAATTGCTCCCGTTTCGACCACAATGGCGATGAAAAGCGGTGCGTTACACTATGAATGGCCTACTTTGAAAACGCGATGTGCGGGCGAGCAGGTGTAAAATTTATTTTCCTGACGCTCCCGACGGCCCGACGATAGTCAAATTTGGTGCCACACGCACATACACACATACACCCCGGGCCAAGCAGCAGGCAAAAGAAACAGGAAGTCCGTTTCTTTGCCCGACCACTTTGCACGACTGTCGAAAGTATTCGATTCGATTCGATCATGAACATCCCTGCCGTGTGCTACTGTACGTGTGCTGTGTACGTGTGCAGGTGTGTGTGCGTGTGTGCGCACTCTGGTGACGTGGGCCGAAAGGAGACAGAAGGAATTAAATTTTCATCATCACAAGCCAGTACACCTGCATGCATAATGGATGGAAAAGTTGTACAGCACAGTACGTCTTTTTTTCCGCTCCTGCCGTCTTCGCCCATTCACCTCGATTACCGCCATACTGGCCCGTGAATAGTTGGATGGATTGGACGGGTTGTACGTGTGGGTTGCTCGTGTGGCTCCCGCTGTTTTCCTGCCCGTCATTAATGTGCACGTATAGCGATGTATGTGATACTGGAGATAAGGTGCAGGCGAACTTTGGGCGAACGACAGGCCTCTAGATGTTTTTCGACGATGCAAAGAGATGTAACTGTATTGAGAGTGAGAGAGAGAGAGAGAGAGAGACAGAGAGATCGAAAAAGAGGAGAAGGAGAAGGGAAGAGCCAAAAAGTTGCTGTGGTTTCGCTGCCGACGGAGGGTTTTGCTGGCGGAACGATAAGCGCAAAGTTTCTGATGAATTGAGATGCATAACATTATGCTGCGTGCAAAGCGGGATGATTTCCGTCAATGGCCCTATCCTTCTCCCGAGATGAATAGTCTCATATTTGCTTGCGTGAATTGTTCAGTTTCCCCCTTTTTTTTTTTTTTGGAACTTCGTGATTAAGCAGAAGATTCGTTTGTTTGTTGTTAGGTTTTCCCTCGCTCCCCTAGCCTTTCCACGCTATCTCCAATACCATTTCGTTGGACTGATCCACTCGATTGTCGTTAATACCTCCGGTTTTTTTTGTTTTGTTTCGGGGAGCCCCGGAGCCTTTTGAACTCCCACCGAAACGGTAAAAGTTATGGAAGCCACCGTTGAGCTATGTCGAAATGGCGAAGAAACGCACGGAGAAGAATATGGCGGCACCACCGACGGCCACCACCCTTAACTTTGTTTCACTAATCGTGTGTACGCTCTAAAGCTTACTTTTCTTCGTCGTGCAGTGTTGTTCGGTAGTTTGTTTTTTGTTAGACTGTGTTACACTGTTACAGATAAATGTGAAATACTATAGTCGCGCGGTGAAGCCCAAGTGTCAGTGGAGTGAATGAATCAAGCGAAATTAAAGAACTGCCCTGTGAAGGCGATGTAAGTATTAGCATATAAGTTTTTTTTTTAGATGCATGCTCTGTTTCGATTATTACAGTCATAACTTTGTAGACATCTAAAAAGGGGTCTAAGAATAACAAAACCGTAGCGTACAATTTGGTGGGTGTAACGGATAAAGCGTATCATACAATTTATATTTCGGGCAGGGGGGTGTTTTGTAGGCGCCTCGTACAACACGCCCTTGCAATCACTTTCCACGGGGCCAACATTTTATTCCACTTTATGCTGTACGAAAGCCATAAACCTCACTGTTTTGCTCCCGACCAGCATTTTGACGGAAGCAGCTTCCGCAACCCTACACACTCGTTGATAACACAACCTCGCTCTCAACTCCTCCTTACTCCTACTCCTTGCTCCCTTCACACAGGGGTGAGCTCATAGTGCAGAACAGGAAGGAATAAAAAGTTCACAGGTGGGATCGTTACCGTGGAGAGAAGTCGATTTTGGACGGGAAATTTATTTCCCTCCACTTACGAACATACAAAAATCAACCTCTCAACCTACACATCTACATTCATGTATCAATGCCCTTGAGGTAGAAAGAGAAAGAAAGACACACACACACACAAATAGGATGGGAGATATCTAACGCACAGGAATAAAAGGATCCTCACCGAACGATGTCCTCGAACGAACGAGGTGCAGATGAAGGGCGTTTTGTTTGCCAGTGTGCCGCTTGCTTCCTTTATGGTCCTCGCACGCACATCTGCCATCCTTCCACCGAACCCCACCTGCCTGTTGGTGTGTGGTCCTCTTGGCACGAATATAATACAAACCCTTTTTCCCTTTGTCCACATTGTCGTTGGTGCACTATCGGTTTGAATATCGTTCCGGTGGTCCCTTTGTCAGGGCACCGCACCGACACAGCCTAATGCCCTCCGAATCCCTTTTTTCCTCCGCCTTGCCAGCAACACGCTGGTCGCTCACCTTTTTTGCCAATTATCCAAACTTTCCAAACAATCATCACCACGCAGAACGAGCAAACGTGGCCTAAATGAGATCTTGCCCAATTTGGACACAGCCTGGTTGGAAAAGTCCCGCCCGTCCGAGGGTTAGTGTGCATCTAAGTGTGAATCTGTGTGTACGGATGATGGAGGAAGCGAAAACCTGGGCGTCTAGAACACAAAGCACACACTAAACGCGGCGCACGTTACAAGGGAGCTCGTGAAAGCAAACACAGGGAAAAGGGGGGAAACAACCGAAGGAAAACCATCACCGGCCAAGAACAAACGGACGCGGGCGAGAATAGTGTTAATATCCATTAATATATTCCCAGTGCTACACCCCGGTGCGCCGATGTTTACCTTTTTTATAACACAGCAGAGCATCCCCCTTCGTTTGGGCACACTCGCACAAACTCGCTCGCACAGTCCCACAGACAGTCAAACAGTGGCCAACGAGCAGCCACGGTCGTCGGCTGAGTGCATAAATATATGTACAGTGAGTTTTTCCACCGCCGCCATCCAACGGCGTTTTTACGTTTTTTTTATTTATTTTGCTCTTTGCGACGAACGAGCGAACGAACGACCGACGCTAGGCGTGTGCCATTCGTTGCGTCCACGGTAGAAAAAAGGAGCAAAGGAGTACAAAATAATGTAAGAGTGTCCACACCGCCCTGCCCCACAGTCCCCAATGCGTGGCTCGCTTGTTGGTGGGTGAGTTGACCCGGCTGGGCTGAAAAGGATAAAGAACGCGATCACTCGTCGTCGAATCGGCGGGGGGACCCGGTGCGGTCGGACTGGTGGGAAATAAAAACGTGCGAAACGTGAGAAAGGATTTTTTTTTGCTGTTGTTGCAGAGGCCCGCTCGCCTTGTTGCTGATGCAACTAGAAACTACATCGTGCTGCATCGCGGTGAATGAAAAGTCATGCCAGCAAACGGCATACAGTGCTGCCCCCGGTTTACCACGTCGACCGGGGGGGAAGCTGAAGGCAGCGGGAGGTCGGTGGCAGGATAGCTGAACATGTTGGGTCGTTTCTCACGTTTTTGTGCTTTTCATTTGGTACATGATGGTGTACAATATGCTTCTCCTGGGACGGCTTACGGCAGGCGGGCGGGCGGGCGTGCGGGCGAGCGGACGATGGAGATAGGATTCAGGACAGGCACACACCGAACACCGATGGACGGGGAGGGCGAACGTGCGACGAGCCCTGGAGATAGGACTTCCCTTTGCACCCATCCATCCATCCATTCATCCATCCGTTCATCCATTTCCTTCTGCCGCGCGTTGGTATTGTGTTTTCAGGCTCCGGTCAGTTTTTGGATCGCCTGCACGTTTCCCAGCCTCGACAAGTGCCGCCCGCACCTTTTTTCTCACTTTCCCTCCACGAGCGAGTAAGATTTCTTCTGCTGAGGATTATGCCATCGGGAACAGAAGACCGCTGCAAAACTCTCACACATCTGATCCCCCAGCTCAGCTTCACATTCAAATATTATTCATACACGCGCGCGAAAACGTTCGTAAGCGGATTTTGATAGTCGCTCTCACCATTTGGCATTGGGTTTTGGGTGCGTCTTTCATTACCTGTTTCTTTGTGACGGCTGTGAGTTTGTGGTAGCAGCAGTATAATGGCGTTTTTATTCTATTCCATTCCGCTCCTGGTTTCATCCAATGAAATGGGACACATCTTGACAGCTTTTCCGGTAACAGGTGGAGGCGCCTGGTCATTCACGTGGAATCTTTGAACGAACGGCCACACAAAGGATGTTTTGTGCAGCTGTTGGGGAACTGTTGGATTTGGAATTGAGCCTGAAATTACAAAATTGAAAAGATTTTTCTTTGTTCAAGGGTTTTGTTTCAAAATTTTCTTTGCCCCCTCAATGCAATGGAGACGCCTGGTGTTTTACTACTTTCTGCAAGTGATCGTTAGCAAACATCTGTAGCTGGTTTTCCCAGAAAAAAAGGATTCGTGAAAATGAACTTTTCCAAATTTAAAAGCAAATAACCGTTCAGATATTTAAAATCTGATCTGAATTAGCGAAACGAACGGTCCCTGTATCACTTTTCTCGCTCAAACCGTGAAAGCACACCATTCCCTTGGCTAACTTGCTTTACTGATCCCCCAGCGCACCTTCGAGGACTTGCTAAAGGATCGCTCGAGAAAGGTTCTCTCGCAGAGGTTAGATAGCAATAGCGATAGCGAGGATAGCATTAAGCGAAAAGTGCGCTACCGTCATTAACGGCAGCTACCTTACGCTGGTATCCGCAATATTGGGTAATTTGTTGCGCACGGAAAGTGAAAGAGAGAGGAATGTACAATACGCGAGCAGTGCCAGTACCATCACCATCAACAATGAACACAAAAAAGGCATTCCAGACGAAGGAACAGAACAGCACATGCCCTCGTGCCACCGGAGAAGCGCGTTGTGTTGCAAAATCGCAAAGCGCTCGATGGAAAATCGATTCTTTCTGTTGGCGGTGCGGCATCTCGTATCTTATTACCATTACGCGGAAACGAGAACAGCCCTGGAATGGCTCGCAGGACCGTGTGTTTGTGCATACCAATAGAGCAAAGTGAATACTACGGCGGGCTCGCATCGTATAGGTTTGGCCTCGCGCCGAACGCCGCTAAAGATCTGCCTCTTGTCTTTATCCGACGGTGGAAAATTACATCAATATCACATCAATATATTTGCGTTCCGCGCGTCTCTGTCGCTTCGCATTACCAAGGCTGTCGGGGCGTGGATCGAAGGATAACAGGGGAGGCAGGAAGGAAAGAAAACGCTTTCTCGTCCCCAGAGACGCAGCTGGGTGAAGTGGTAAACATTTCAGGATGCTCCGTTCGTGCGCTTTTTCTTTTTCCTGCCACCGACAGCATCCTTCCGGATGGAGAAATTGAGCCAAGCAAAGAAGAAAAGAAAACAAAAACGCTAGAAGCAAGTTGTTTCTCCTAGCATTTGGAATTCTATTTTATTCCTCTTCTTGCTTAGCTTTCCCTTTCTCTTTGGCTTGCCCCCGTTCGCGTAGGAAGGCGTACATTGACTTTTCGCCACATGCTTCTCCACTTCATCGAATCGCCGCTTCGCGCGCAGCTACCGGGCATGTTAATTGTGACCACGAAAGGTCGGTTTATTGCCGGGAAACGACCGGCATCGGTATCACTTTTAATGCCCGTACGCCGCCCTCACCGCCGCCCGCAGCGGGGCCCGGCCAAAGGGTGTATACAATATTGAACATTTTATGACAAGGGATCGGCCCGGGTAATGTTTCCATTTTTCTTCGAACGTACCAATCTCGCTGGTTGCTCGTGGCAATCTAACCAGGTTGAAGATCGCCGAGGCTCGAGGGGAAGTGGCCCGGGAGCGGGTTGGCAAATTGTGGAAAACATCCACCGATGAGCCGAACGATGTCTTGGAAATGGCAGCGATTGGCTGCAGTTAAGAAGCCGGAGGCCGTCAAAATGCCTCACTTTTATGTGCCATATTCTTGTTTTATACATCTGTGGCATGTACGCGTGTTTGATGCTCCCGCCCTCGTCACCATTTGGCTCGCGGGAGTATGATATTTTGGGTTTCTACGAATCAAACCGACGAACATTTTCCAGCAAACCCGTCCCAAGCCGCAGGAGAGAAACAGAAGGAGCGTAGCAAAATTAGAAGAAAAAAAAAAACAAATAAAACAAACACAGCGCGTTTCGCAAATTGGTTTTGCAAATTTGTGATACATTCAAATTTCATCGAACTTGGGTGCGGTTTTTGCTGCCCCGTGCTGCGCTGCTGCGTTGGTGCAGCTGTCCGACCGCAACATTTTCATTCGCTGCTCAATTTACGTGTGTTGGTTCGACGTAAAGTGTCAGCTTAATTGGGCGTTCAGTGAGGGGGAGTGAGAGTGAGTAAAATTAATTTTCCCCACAAACACGCTCTGTGGCAATCCTGGATCCCTGATGGGACAAGCGGGGGACGCAATGTTCGCAGGAGCATACCGGTTTTCACATGTTTTCCGATGGTGGAGCCGCGTGGCAAAAAGTTATTATTCCTTTCGAACGCCTTATCGCACCCTTGCGCGACGAAGCTCACGCATCTCGTGTTAGTAATCGTCAGCCTGCCTACTGGTAGTTTTCTGCGGTCAACAGCGGTGCCTTTCCCCGGTCTCCAACCGACTGCTTGAGTTTCCGTTTAACCAGTTGTTGGTACTGCTTCTGGCACAAAATGTACCGTTGAAGATTGAATATACTTTTCTGTGGGGACGATAGAAGCACTTGACAAAAACAGAGGCAAGGAGAGGGAAGGAAGTTCTGGGACGAAATGGGGTGAATCGCCTCGGCCCCTCAAGGCTACGAAGTAGATGAGGTTTTTCTTCGCTTCAAAATAGGCAAAATGACAATAGGAAGAAAAAAAAACCCAATTCCATTTGAATCGTAATGGAACAAATGGGAAAAAGTAAAGAAAAGCGGTAAATTGGGAAACAAGAAATTACACAAAAAAGAACGTAAACATTGATTCGTGGTTTCGGTGGACGGTTCCGGTTCAAGGGCTCAATTCTCTGCCTGCCGGCCAGTTTAAGGACACTAAGTGATTTTCGGCAGGGCACTCCAGCGAGGAGACGGTATTTGCCCGGGGAAAATCGTTCCTTTCCCTCAGCATCGTCCACCGTTTGCGTTGTGTATTATATTATGTTTCAACAAAACTTCTAAAGCCCACGCTCACTCGCGCCGCTGATCGCAGGAAAGACGGAAAATTCCATCGCCTCCACCGTGGATGTGAAGGAGCTACCAACCGTTGCCAGCGTCCAACTTTATCGAGCGCCACAAGAACGCACCGCATTCGCTCGGCAAATTTTCAACTTCCATCTTCCCGCTGCCAAGATGATGATGACGGAAAAACGCCCAGGTACAATTGTGTGTGGCAACAGTTGTGACAAAATGCTGCCATTCTTTGCCGGGCAGAAACCGTGCCGTGCCCGATGGAGGAGAGGGGAAAGTAAAACGCTGCAAGCACTTTGCTCCACTTGATGGAAATCGTTCGAAAATGTTCGTGGCCAACAGTAGCTTACGAATCCGAACCGAACTCCCAAAGACGGCAACAGGAAAACGAAGACAGATCCCTTTTCTGAATGAAAAATTATTGATTTTTCCTTGGCGTTCCATCGCGTTCGCACCTGTTCCTGTTGAGCGACGTTCGGTGTTTTCGGGAGGTCAGACAATCCTCGGCAGTGTATTGGTGTGTGCAAGAAGATGCTGACGACCCTAAAAGGAACGAATAGAAAATACAGCCACGGTGACTAATAAAAATGGTTAAGCTCATTTTACCGTTTCAATCAAGGATGGATTATTCTCAGCCTAAGCTTGCGGCGCGTGATTAATCCTTGAGCTGCAAGGGTCGGAACAGAACAGAACAGAACAACAACATACTTCGCCGACCAGTTAATGGAGATACATACACAGAAATAAAACTCCTCCGTTAACCATCCATCATCTATGTGAAGTGAATATTATTACTGTCCCCGAAGCTGGGAGCAGAGACTCATGGGAAGGGAAACTGAAATAGCGAAAAAAAAAATCCAACAATGCCACCGGAACGCGGGAATGTGTTGGAAAAATGAAAGTCATCCCGGGTGTTTTAGGATTCCCTAAATATTTCAACAGTTTGTCGTCGCCGTGCGGTCGCGTCGCGCTGCTGGTAAAATTGTGCACGAGTTCTCTCTTCTTCTTACATACACACATACACACACACACCCTCTCGTAAAGCACAAGTGGCTGTTTTTTCGGTTCGTTTCGTACCCATCAGTCCAATGGCCTGTGGTTTTTCAGCCCGCGAGGACGAGGGGCTGGGCGCAACGAAATAATATCAACAGGACGAACAAAATAAAAAAAAAAAACTGAAGGGCAACGGGGAAAAACTGGCCCCAAGAGGCTGGGCGGCTCGTCGATTGGATTCGTCATAAAAAATGAAAACATCAAAAAGCTTAAACCATTAGACGTCCGTAAAGTTGCACGGGCTTCTCATGAATAATGTATACTGTCTTTATATTTCTGGGACCGTTTTTCCCGCGTGTGTATGTGTGTGTGTGTGTCGGTGTGTGTGCGTTCATTTCGTTTTTCCGCGAAAAAAGGCTACCCCCGTCCCACTTTCTTCCATGTCCTCACATATCGCTCACCGGATCATCACTCACTTATGCTCGTGTGGCTTTCGATGGGTGTTCGTTATTTTATAATATGCTTAACAAAATACCTCACACGATGTCAACGGGAGGTTTTCGCTCCCTCCCCGTCCTCGGCTGGCCACGGGAAAATCCGGCGGCACGAACGCGCATTCCAATCGAAAAAAAAAAAAATAAAACGTTTGCGCTGCCTCATGGTCCCCGGGAAGGTGACCATTTATCATTCCCTTGGACGGCGACAGGTTTCCTCCATTTTACTTCCTTTACGGCCATTACCCCAAGGCACGGAAATCAGGCGACGCAGTCCGGTCCGATCAGTTCGCTAGCTTGGCGCAGGTCGTCGATCGGAAAGCAACAGCTTGCCCAACCTGACGCTCGGAAAGCAAAGCAATCCGGGCGCATATATATTATATGCCTGATCGCTCGAGCTGAGAGACGACCTATTGAAAGGGTAGAAAATTAGGTACAAACAAGACGGAGTGGTAAATAAGTGAAAAAGCCACATTTTCGCTTTCGACGGGCTGAGCCATTGAGTTTCTTTGAATATTCTTTAAAGGCGGTTTACTTTGAAAGGAACGAACAAAACTTCATTCTCTCACTCGTTTGCTCGTAGAGAAATGGCATATTTTGGCAAAAGAAATTTAGGATATACTGAAAAAACCTCGACCGATCATCACTCTCATTTTCCTAGACGAAAGCCCTACATGGTACTTTAAGGGTGAAAGGCATCAAGGTTAACCGTAAAGTTTCTCGACCACGGAACGGAATGCGTGTGACTTGCGGCGGGCAAAAGTAAATTGGTGCACAAATGTATACTTTCTGCTGTTTTTTTGTTGTTTGCTTCTCAACTCGAACGCTCAACTTTCAACCGTGCCAGCGTCACATAATAACGCTGATAAATGTCACGCAGCCCTTCGGCGGCCACGAAAGCGAACACCAACGTGTAATTGCTCCGGAATTGCGTGATAAGCCATCGGTACTCCTGACCGTCCCGTGGACGTGCGTGCGTTTCGTGAGTGAGTGATGATGACCAGCGCGCTTACGGTCAACGCTGGGTGGAATCGGGCACAATTGAGTGACGTTAGTTGGGAAAATCCAAAAAGAAAACACAGCGAAACGACTCCCCTCGCCGGCCGGCAGCAAGCCCTCTTTCCAACTCCCTTTCGTGTTCTGCCTTTTTCACACCAGGCTGCTAACGAGACAAAAAAAAAAAAAATGGAACCGTGTTGCTGGAACGGTTATCGATCCCATTTTGTGAGATGGAAAAATAAAGACACCCGACATGCGAACGGTACCTTACGACGTTCAGACGACTAATCGTCGCCGCAGGTTTGTTTGGGTCAGCTAATTTTGACAGATCGAACTGTAGTGGTGTGCAAACAAAAGCGAAGGACGTGTACGAATCACCCACACACACATACACAAAGCAGCTGGTAAACTATCAGCTCGCCGGCTTCAGGCGACGTCACCACTTTTCCGAACCAATCGCCGTCGTTAGTGGCAGTCCATATTTCGCTTTCCATTTGAGTCACACCCGAGGGCGATGGTTGTTACGTGAAAGGATAAAGGATGAGGAAAAAAAAGAAAGAAAGAAGAAAGCAAAAACGACTACGACGGACACCGGCAAATGACCATTGTCACTTTCATTATCCAATTTCACGCTCCGGTGAATATTACTTCGACGCGGGTCAGAGCTTTATTCGTGGCTCTTGCAACGCAAGCCCTCGATTCGTATATTTCTCTCGCGACCAGCGGCAGATTTTCATGCAATTAACCGCACCACCCGGCTCGGGATCATCTTCCACCTCATCCTTTTCCTCCGGTAGACGCCCCGGAAAAGACGGGGAAACGCTGAAGGATCCGGTTTTTCGCCGTTTGGCCAACGAACAGTTAACCAATTATTTCGCAACACCCATCCCCCACACTCCAAACCATTGCGCGGTCGGTCGCCTTCGGGGACTACGTTAGCCTGCACCGTCCGTTATTATGATTTCCCGGTCGCATAGTCGCGCTTTCCCTCCCGTCTCGGTTTTATTTTGCGATTTGCCTCCGGATTCTCTAACGAGGAAACGGTTGATGCTTCGCTGCCCGGTTGCACCTTAGCCTTTGCCGCGTTACTGTCGTAGCCAAGGTATCGTTAAGGCCGTCCCAGTACCATTCTTCCCCCTTGAGCTCCTCCTCTCCCCCCCCCCCCTCGGGAGGGTCGATGGAGCCTTTGGATCCGTGCGGTAAAAGCTTCTCGAAATAAAATAATACACCCGATTGTTTCGCCAGTTAACAGTGGAGCGGTGGAGGAGGGTATTAATTTATGGGAAAAAGGAGGGCAGCGAGGAGGCGGTGGGAAAAAGATATAAAATAATGCTGAAATTTGAGAGGCCCGCGGTCTTTTTCGGGCACATTTTGTGCGTCTTCACTTTCCTCAAGGCGTGGGGAGTCTTCCACGATTTAGTGACTCGATCGAAGTAATCAACAACAAGACTGTATAATTCGCGCTCAATTGCCGAAGGATAGCAGAGTGTTTGTGAGACAATGCGGGAGAGAGGGTCGAAGCGGCACAGGACGGTGGAAAATGTCGTCCGAAATAAAATGGCGGACCGTGTGTTCGACCGACGACGTCGCTTCTGTGTGTCGTCCGATGATTATTTATTCATGACCAGAAAGGCTGCCATGACCCCCGAAGAAAAGGGCAGCTCCGTTGGAAGTAATGTGGTCACCGTTATCGCTAGCTTTTACATCCAAATTTTCACGGGTGAACGACATTGACATGCTGAGCAGAACAAATCTGTAGGCACAAGAGTGAAAATGTGGTGCAAGCGTTTACGATCGGATGAAAACAAAATATGAAAGACGTCCTCCGACGAAAGGGAATACATTATTAACGGTTGATTTGGTAAGATCCGGCTGTATCGAGAAAACTCACCCAGCCGGAACAAACGTTCGTAGAGCGCGCTTGGTCATTTTCCATGAACCAAAGTCAAAACGCTGGATGGAACGATGGAAAAATCTCGGTGCTCGATGTGCGCATCCATTTGAGGCCCCGTCGAAAACGGTGTCCTGCGGTAGATCCGGAGGCTTAAAAGAGGATTAATTTTATTTCTGCCGCACAGCAACGTAGACGGTTGTTAATTTTTGTACAACTCCGCTCACTTTCCCGAGCAAAAGTATGAGGCGTCGCCAAGAGGAATCGAAAGGACAATAATCTCTTCTGAGTCCCACCCGCAGCTGAATCAATATTCTGCCAGATTAATTCAATTATTCCGAGCGCCCGCTATCTGATCGGTGGAGAAGTTGTCAAATGTTGCTGTTTAAAGACACTTTCTTACATAATCGCTGCACTTGAACCGACGGTCCATCCGTCCCAGGCCGAGGAAGAACCCCGCCCTTCGAGTTGGTCGTTAACAAAAGCGCTTCAAAACTTTCTCGCACTGCGGGGAACCTACATGAAACCCCTCTGGAAGGAGGGAGCCTTCGAAGTCCTTGCGGGAAGTCCCGCCGTTCGTTGTTGTGCAAACGATGCCGCGCGATTGAATCATCCGTTCCGTCCTTCGTTCTTATCTGTTCCATTTCGTTCCGTTTTGTTTGCGGAAGCTTTTCATTACTGGTAGATTTTTTACCCAGAGCCGGCAGCTCCTTGGCGATTCGGGGAAAGTCGGCGCGGGGCAGAGATGACAACTATACCACCCGGGAGTTATCTTTTCCTTTTCTGTCTCCCTCTTCTCGCGCCATCACGTGGCTCAAAGATGGGCTCGCGGTATTTCTTTTTCTTGAGAAAGCCCGAAGGAAGTGCCTTATAGATTCTGTGGACGGTTCTGAAGCTGCAGTCAGTGGAAGGAATGGTCACAGTTTGCGCTGGTTCCAGCGAGGAGGCAAAGAGAGTAGCGCAGATTCATTTGATATTTTTTTTCACTTTTTCCCGTCCCGCCTCCGTCCGGCCATGCTGCCATCTAAGACGCAAAAAGTTACGCAAAAGGTAAGGCTCCACCGTCGGCCCGCCATCTGTAAGTGAGTGATAAGAGAACGAGAAGGCAACGTGATAGGAGGGGAGCCAGGTAGCTGCGGCATTATTAGTATGCCACGGACGGAAAACCTCGTGCACGTGCCACAAAACGGGCCCGTTGAGGATGGAGTGGCTCATGTGGTGCGCGGATTGGAGGTGCATTTGGCGTGTTTCCGTTTTTCGTCGGTTATGATGAAATTTTCCCCGTGGACTCTGAAGACCACTGCCGAGGGAGACCAGGGCAAGGGGCGAGTTGGATGGAGTAGTTGAGCTTAAACCCATCCGTGCTTCTCCTTTTCTTTGCTCATCTTTGTTCGTCCCTGCACTTGTCGCTTTGTTCACCGATGGACAAGCTGTCTTTTCCATTTACGATCCGTCCCGGCCCGGATCTTCCTCTCGCCCATTTAGTCCTCATTTGCGGGCGGAACGGAAACGGAAATGGTACGAAATCGGAGAAAAGATATATTTTTAATTTCTAATCCTCTTATTCCTTGCACCAGGGTGGCGTTAGGGTGGAGTAAAGGAACCGAGCAATTTATCCATCCACCTATTTTGCGCCTTTTTCTTCGAACGGCTTGCCGTATCTTGCGCCTTTCAATTTCGTTTTAGTTGCGTCTTTGTAAGCGAAACTTTCTCCTCACGTGTGTTTTATTGAGTTTTTGTGTTCTTCTGTTCTGGATTAACACAAATTAGAACCGTTAGCGCGTCCTGCAATGGAGCAGATCAGATGGGTGGATTCCGTTGTTCGTTAGAAATAGAATGATTTGTTTTTTTCGCTACCAAAGAAAAACAACCGTTCACACTCATACTCAACGTTTGCCTGCGGGGCGAAGAATCAGAATCAATCGTGCAGGCAAAGTGAAAGCTCACAAGATCAGCGCACACCAGTGCGGTCCTTATTTTTCCGGTCTTCCCCTGAGCATCGTCATCATCAGCATTCTTGTCATCATCGTCATCATCATCGGTGCGCATCAAACAACGGCGAACTTCGTCGGTGATGAGCCGTGGGCGATTCCGAAGGCAGTCGGTTGGAGGAGGAGCGTATAAAGTGCTGATTTATTGGACTGTTGGGAAAATAAAATCCAACTGCGACCTCTCGCAGCGGAAGCTTCGAAAACTCAAAGGCCCACAGGCGTCGATGGGGAGGATCTGATTTTTTACCTTCCCCATTCCCCTTCCCCCGCCAACATCGCACAGCGTACGTGAAAATTATGAAGCGAGAATAAGGAAGACCCGTAACACATCATCCGGGATGGAAGGCTTCATGGAAAAGAGCTTTAAGCCAACCCGGGAAAATAACGAAAACAACCCTTCACTGACCTGTTTTTTGGTCTTTATTTTGGCCCAGAGCGTGGCGTTTACTGATGTGCTTTTTAACTTGATCGAAAAAAGCAGCAGTTTGCAGGGGCAAGTGTCGTAACACGAGGGCGTGCGTAAACACAACCCAACCAAGCCGGCCAACCCTATTGAAGGAACCGCTGGCTCGGGCGTCCATTACGCTGGGTCCCTTTTTAATAAGTCCAATGTGGATGAAAAACACTCGCGGCCGGGATCGAGTTTTCCGGTCAGGGAAAGACTGGAACTTGTCTCAGTTTGAAGGCAGCACGGATATGCACGAAGCGACCGCATCCGACATCCAATCTGTCACGAAGTCGAGGAGAGGCGGGTGGCCTATCAAAACGGGGACCATACCATCACTGTTACGAAACGTGACCCCTCGTCGTTGTCGTCGTCGTCGTCGTTACCGGGGCGCACCGGATGAACTCGATATGTTTCTGAAGGTTGAAGGCTGAGCACTTCGGCTTAGCTCTAGGCTGCCAAGGGGAGATGGGGCTTGGAGATGCGAGGATGCTCCGTCCCACGCCTGCTTGGTTCTTGGCGTGCTTATAATGTCATTTTCCAGCCGAGAGCAGCGTTAACCAACAGCATCCGGCCTTCCGATGGGAGCCTATCCTCTTTCTTCTTTTCTTTTTTTTTAGCCGCTCTGCTTCCATCTCCAACGTTCTGCTCTTTCGACCGTGAAAGTGCGCGACCATGGACAACTCTATGGCAACGTTCGTTTTTCCATGGTTTTTTTTTTCATTCCCATGACCGCACGACGGGCGCTCCACAACTGGGCACGTGCGCCACTAATATATTCCGGTTCGATGGCGGCAGAAGAAACACGGCGAATAGACGATACAAAGCAAGAAAAACGAGGCAAACTACAACACCATAAAGAAAGGCTCCCCGTTCGTGGGCGGAAATGACGGCCGGCACCAGACAGAGCAGTTCGAAAGCAAAACGAAAAATCTACATAAACAAGCAAACACACACACAAACAAAATGATGCTGGCGAACCGAACCGCACCTCTGAGCTCAGCTTCCGACAGCTTCTCGGGATGTATATGGTGGCACTTTGCTTCTTATAATTGGATTACCCATTTGCCCCTGGTCCACTCGTTGGTGGCCCCACTCCTTGCTTTTGCTGCTGCTTCCTTTACTCACACGCCTCGGAAAACACCTCTACTGTCTCCGAGGAGATTTCGAGAAACCTCCAAATATATCCACGACATAGAAGACGATATGGCAAAGCAGAAGAAGCTTCCCCAGGGTGGCAGCTAATTAGTCTTGTGTATGATAAGGTTTATCATTTGCTCCTTTGAGATGTTCAATGAACGTGGCTATCGATTGGAACACCCATTACAATTACAAATGGAAAACTCCAGATTAGCTGAATTGTCTCCCATGATGTTTGCACGCAATTTCCAAACTCCTTTAACACATCCTCACCCATAACCACATGCAAATCAATCCCTTGCCTAATGGCGGCAAAGAGCATTGAAATCGCAAATTAAAAACTCGTCCATCCGTCCCAGCCAACAGTCGGAACAACAATGGCAAAACACAGCTGCGGCGCGACGCTGTTGCTCCCGGAGTAGAGCGCACAAATCCAATTTGCTCCATCCGAATATCGGATTGGAAAGTTTTCCCCATATGGGGCACAACTTTCCATTTTATTACTTTTCGCTTTCCCTGCGTGGTGACAAGCACGGAAAAGTTACATCTGCCAAATGTGCCGCCACGCGCCAACACAAACGAGTTGAGTAAAGAAAAATGCAAAAAGACGGTTCGTGGAGCTGAGCGGTGGATGGATGGGTGGGGGGGGGGGGGGGGGGGTGGTTTAGCCAAAGAACACATTCTTCCATCTTGTGTACACATGTTGTTGTTTATCTTAGCATATTTACCGCCGTTTCGTTTATGCTTCCTGTTTTCCGGGAACTGTTCCACCGCCGGTGTGGTTCCGTAATGTGTGTGAATGCTTCCCTTGGGCTGCGAGAAATGACAGCCGGAAAAGCTCGTGGGAAAAGCTAGTCTCCGCGGCATGCCGGTGCTCGGTGGCGGGTTTTCTTCTTTTCCCTCATTATCGCTTCCTGTCTTGCCTGCCGGACGCGAACGGGCTCGCGCGCTTCCCGCTTAGACACACCTGCTTTTCCAATAAGAAATAACTCATTTTCACCAAGCCTTCCACCACCTGTCCCACCTGCCTTCTGTTTCAGAGGGTGGAACGCACCTTCCAGAACAATCGCCCGCGCGAGCGGGAAGTTCGAAAGGACTTACAAACCATTAAATGACATCCGGCTTCCGGAAGCGGAACGGATGGATTGCTGGTAAGAAGGGGATGAGAGGAAGACGAGGTGGTTAGGCTTTTTGTTTCTGCCCGGCATTTGTTTCTTCAGTTTCCGCGATGCACCCTCTTTTGTTGTGCTTTTCGTATTTTTCCTTTCTTCCCCAAGCCCCAAGACGAAACTTCCCGCAGTAGCATAAAATTTTCCTTCGCATTCAACCGGATTGTTGTAGGAGTGTGTGTGTGTGTGCCTCGCGTACAAGAGTGAGCAACTGGTAAACGATTCCTCGAGCAGGGGCGTGGGGAGACATTCTGATGCCGGAAAAATGGTCGACGGCGCAATTCGTACCGTAACGATAGGGATGTTTAATGCAACGCGTGCACTTTGCTCACGATGGAACCATTCGTGAATCGTTGCAGTTTTCACTGAAGCCAGCTGCTCCGCTCACTCCAACCGTTTGGTTCATTAGTCTCTTTTCTCCTGGCTGCATAGTTTGTTTACTAGTTTGGGTGGAAAATGTGGGAAATGTTAAATAACGGGTTTCCTTGGCACAGGTAATGGACAGCACGGCTGACAGAAAACCCTTGAGTGCCTCGGTGCTAGAATACACTTATGAACCAATGTTTTTTTTTTTTTTTTATGAACCTCTTCCTAAACGATAAAATTTGATTTTTCTGACCTGCAATCTGCGCTAACTTATCATTTAAAGACTCTTCAGGAAATTGCAATTCATCTGGTGTGATACGACAGGTGAAGGTTGGGAAAGCTACTAAATAAATATATATGACACGCTTCCTTTTGTCGATATTTCTCCTCCAAGAGTTGCAGAACACTTTCAAACGCCACGGGGAAGGTAGGAAGACAAATTGGCGTAGCTTTCTCGGAAGATGGACGATATAAATGTGACTGACACCCAAAGAACCGGGCAGAACAGCGCTACATACATACACGGTGCAGTGATGCAAAGGCCATTGCGCACTTGGAGTACCTAATCGTTGGCGTTCTGTGCAGTTTTCCCTCTATTGTAATTGTTCGTATGACGTCGCCGGAAGAAAACGAACCGGAGCAAATTTGCCATTGTTTCCGCCGATATAAACATTGCAACGCGATGCCCAGCCAGTGGAATGTCTGACGTTCGTTTCCGACCAATTTGCTTGGACGTATCGGTTCGTGCAACGTCCCTGCTTCGACGTTGAGATAAATATAGCCACCGAATGGAGGGATTTACAGTCTTGCCATTCGATGTATGTGACTGTTTTGGGATTTTGGGGGATTTTTTCTCGCTTTTTATCGGTGGATTACTTAGTTTGTGATTGTTCAACGATTTCTGAACCTTTAAGTGTGCGCGCGCGAGTGTGTGTCAAACCACGCCAGATTAATCTAACCTACCAGCTGAGGAAAGTTCCATTAGGCAAGCATCGGAGCAAATGTCAAAACGCGAAAACACTCGAGAAAAGCGCGCACACGGGGAAACAAATTGTCTGACAGAAGCTGCGAGCGTTGAAAAGTCACCGACCGAGTTGGTGATGCTCGTGTGACTTCTGCATGGGCGCCTCCACAAGATCCCCCGCTAGCCGTTATGGCCGTGCGGTTGAAGTGGACCCTATAAAACGAATGCTGTGTACTCTGGTGGTTGCACCACTCCGAGTGGGATTGCACGAGCGAGGGACCGCTCGAGGAAAAAATACCGGAGGGTCACGGAGAGGCAGGGAGACGAACATCGCGCCTGGCCGTGGCCGCTTAACGAGAGATCCTTGGCTCAGTTTTTTAACTTGCGGTTGACAGCTCACACCTCTCGTCCACCCCCTCTCCGCCGGCCCAGCTTCGGAGAACGCTGGCATGTGCAAGGAGTCACCAGAAGTTGTCCCTTTTGCCGATGGCAATGAATAGGTTGACTGGCCCGGACCCGTTCAAGGATTACCCGGATGAGCGGACAGCTATGGCGTGTCTTTTCACACATACACACATACACACGCACACTGGCATACACTTCCATAAACAAACATACATGTGCTCCGAAAGTGCAGTCCGCAGTGCTTTTCTTGCTTTCCTCTTCACTGTTTATTCATTGCCATTGGGGCTGTCCTCGTAGGGCACATTAATACACAAACATACACACACATACACACTCACAGACACACACACAAACATGTAGTCGTAGATAGCGTGGCGAATCCTGGTTCGAGGTTGTACAGTCTCTCAGCACGGGCTTACATGGTTACACACAGAAGGGAGTTTCATCTTCTGGCGTTTTCCATCACATCCCAACCCTCACGAGGGCACGAAAGGGCATCAACGTGTGTCTCTGTGTGTGTGTGTGGTTGAAGGTGACGTACAAGCAGCTAAATTAAAAGAGTGAGACAAGACAACAGCAAAAAAAAAACGGGGGGAAAAGGAAAACGATGCAACCTTCAAACAAATCATACCTAACCCAGCTCATTACTACAAGTGTCATCCAGCAAGTTATAGTGCTTTTACGTGTTCAAGGCAAGCTCGCCGTAATTATTCCACAACCGATGACACTCCATGCTGACTGCGGGATTGCTGACGGATTCGCACACCCTTTTTCCCCGTGTGTGTGTGTTTTGTCCCTCTGCTAATAGAATCTCATTTTGCGGCTCATTTGAAATTCCCTTTCCGGTTCTTTGCTGAACGTTTTGAGAGTTGATTTTCAATCCCAGCTCGGTACGTGATTCCACACGTGCGCTGCTAGGCACGATAAGGACGAGATGGATTGAACTTGCTCTAAGCTTTTCTTTCCAGTGAAATATTTGAAACAGTTTTGACTTAAAACAGGAGCACAGTTATACTGGATTGACTGTGCTGGCAAAAACTGTCCAGTTTCCGTTCCGCGAATTAAAAATTACAAATCATTCACCAACATTCCCCCCGGCCAAGTCTCTAAGTCAAAGATCAGCTTGGAAGAGTTGTACAGAAGCTCTCCAGCGGCAACTGGATAAGTGGTGAGTGCATATCAGCCACCGCAAAGCGCTCCTAAAAAGGACGAAAACCCAACCATTTCTTCGAATCAATAAATTTGATTCGATTTGAGCCCCCATGCATCGGGTGGGAGGGTGGGTTGAGGGGGGGAGGGAAAGGAGAGGGGATGGGGAAGGATTACCATTGCCCTTTTCCCACCGTTCCCGCCCACATCGGAAGTGGTCGTAGCGGTGGGAATTCGCTATTCCCGAGGTTCAAGGTGTCGGTGTCCGGATCGATGGGATGTATGTGTGTATGTGTGTGTGTGTTTGGATTTATGCTTCAGTTCACCCTGCTGCACCCGATATTGATGGGACGGGATGGGTGGTGGGGTTTATTGATCGCGTTTTTCGTTCGCGCTGCCAAAAAGTTCCTACTTCATCAAACCTTTGGCGCGATACCCGGTCGGTTTTCGAAAATTGGAAGGCCACAAGCTGCCGAGCTCAAAGCCAGGCAGTGTGGATCCGAGCTGATTCCATTACCACCGGGGTGCTATTAGGTTAACGTGGAAAACATGGCAAACTCAAATCGACAGCGAAATGGGCGTTTCGGCGAGTCCAAAACGTCAGGCTGGTGTCTGTTGATTCGTTGATTTGGTTGGTGGTCTGCTTCCACGACGTTGTCCCTTTAATGGGAAGGTGGTACTGAAGAGCGGTGAGAAGGCAGGGTGGAGGGAAGGGATTGAAGTGGTAAAGCCATACCTCACCCCTCCAAATCCAAAACAGTGGTAAACTTCGTTTGCGTAGGTTCAAATTGTAGTAAATTCGGTTACCCTTTGATGAAATAATTTTATCTCCTCGCGGCCATTTTTTAACACCGCTTGGACGAGGATGCCGTAGGGTCATGGAGGAAGGTTCGCGTTCGTTTTGCCAGCATCAAGCACCGGAAGCTTTCAAATTTATACGGGTATTTTACCCTTGTCCCTGCCCCGTTAGGCAATTTGCAGAAGTTTCATAAAGTTTACGATAAAGTGAACTCGGTTTTACACTTCCGCACTAAAGAAGCCTCTTCTTTGCCGGGAACCAACCTAAATGGCCCGCGACTGTCGCCGACGAAAGTACTCGTGAATGCAGCGCGCATTTTGAATGAAATTACAACCCGTTAAGCATTTAAGTACGAGACAACACGGTAAACAAGCACAGGGGGCCTTCGACGGGCTTCCGTAGTACACAACTGTTGCTCCGTGGACGCTTCTGGAACAACATAAGCTCCCGTGTTACGACAGCGAAGCGGGTCTGCCGGTACACCTACACACACCATAGATAGATGCACTGCGAATTGTTTCGCGCCTCGTTTCGAGGACGATGTCACCTGTGACATGTGAATAATTAATTAATATCCTAACTTGTTCCCCACCTTTCGTTCTGCTTTTTCCCCAGGAACCCGGCAAAGTTGGAGGCAATGAAACATTCGTTTGGAGCACGGGTTCTTACGAAACCATAGTTTTCCACCGGGGCTGCAGGTGCGCGTGCCTCCACAAACAAGCTAGCACTGGCTAAGGCAGAGTGCGCCTGGAAAACGATGGAATGAACCGCGTGGCAACGTGGAGACAAAACAGCAGCGGTCGCACTTTATAAAGTTATTAGCAAAGGAGTTTCTCCGGTGTGGACCGAGAGCAGTTCGCGGCGAATCCGACCACGGAGGCCAAAGCATCCAGACCGGCCAGGAAATCCGAAACACCTGAACGGGTTTTCTCATCGAGAAACCCGCTTTGAAATGCCACAAACACCTTAATCCGAGCAAACTCGGCACGGATGCAAGTGAAACCCAAAAGTTCGCATTCACCAATCACCGAACGAGAAAAAACCGAATACGAGGAAACCGCGGAAGTAACACAACGCGCATTTCCGAAAGCGAGCAACAAAAAAACCGCAACCAAAAAATGTCAAATTAATTTCACCGGCGTCGATTAGCGTAACATGCGTGAAGCTTTTCCAAGTCTTCCATTTGATACCATTACCGAAGAGAAGCTACTACCAGCGGCCCCGCAACCGACCGCGCAGCCCGACCACGACCGGCCGGCGGAGCTGACGATAATCGGCGTAAAGATAATAATTAATCGTGAGGGTGAAACAATTAAGCAAACATTGGTGGATAACGAGCACGGGCAGCCGAAGCACAGGAAGAATGCTGTACTTGATACTGACGACACAGCGCAAAGCCACGCTGGCCATCTGCCAGCAGCAGTCCTCTCGGCAGCAGCTGCAGCAGCAGCAGTGGGTCCAGCAGCAGGTGCAGGAGCAACAGCTACAACGGCTACAACGGCGACTGCTACGGCGGCGGCGGCGGCGGCGGCCACGGCCTCTGTCAGCTCGTCGTCGTCCGCGGCGCATCAGCAGCACTCGGTGGCGGCGTCGGCATCCGCGGCCGCAGCCACCTTCTCGACTACCGCAGCCACCTCAATTGCGAACAGTGGGGCCGCACTAGCCTCCGCCACGGTGCCGTTTTCAGGCGAGCTGGAGGAGCTGCAGAACATCCTGCACTTCCCCGAGGAAGTTGCGCTACGGATCACCGACATGGAGTATCAGCTCTTCTACCAGGTAGGTAGCAATTAGGTCACTATCGTTTACGATTGGTTTGGTTGGATTGGGCATAGATATTTCTGCTGAAACCAGTGCCGATGCTGGGCACCAATTAAGAACTTTGAGAAGCGCCTCGTACAATGGAACCCCTCTGGAAAGGGTTCTGCCGAAGCGGAGTTACTATTTGGCCTAAGTACACACAACCTTTTACTCCAACAATAACTTTGACTTTGAAATGAATATTTTCGTCATTCAGAGACAATGATTTTGCACCACGCTTGTTGATTTTTGTTGGAAGTTCCAAACCATTAGAATTTGTTGCAAAGGGGTCAAAGTCTTAAATGAGTGAAGCTCCATCTAAACAGGAGTTTTTTTTTCTAGACGATTTGTTTTCATTCGAAGTTGTAGTTTAAATTCAAAAAGTTGATTGCTCGAGCTGAAGCCAATTGATCATTAAACAATTTTACGGTCTCACCGTTTTTGGAGCAATGGTATGAACTATATTTCGAAGGTTTGCTTTTATTTAGCCCCGACTACCAATTTTAAAATGGGAAGTCCAACTTCTAGTCCAGTGTACATTTTCCGCATGGTTCATCGTCGTCATAATCAAGATTTACGCCCAGTACGTCCGTGGGACTAAACCATCGGCGGTTTTTTTTCGCATTAAAATACCTGTGCAGCTGTTACGCTGCAAAAAAAATAAAAATGAGACAACTCTGCTCAGGATGGCTCGTCCTCGGATGACTCTGGACGCCGCAAGTCTCATTATTCAACAAAACCGGTTAAAAACTCACCTCGTCATCACCTGCAACCTCACGGTGACGGTGACGCGGCCGGATGATGGATTGGATTGAGTTGCAACCGCCAGTGCCACCGACCAAGCCCCATGAAGTGCTCAGGCTCCACCCGCTCCCGCTACCCTTTTCTCCTCTGAAATGTACCGCCAACGAGTGATTAAAATTCAGTTTAATTTGGCAAACTTTCACAGCCACGAACTTTTCCCGATCTGCCAGAGATTTTCCAAACCCCGCTCGTTTCGCTAACGTTTCCCCTCCGAAAGAGTTGGTCTCACTTTTCCACGCATAACTTATTGCTCACTTGGAAGAGATGCCGCTTTTGCTTCCCTTAATTCCTCTTTCCCCCCCTTCCCCAACGCAAGCTCTGAGGCCGGTTAAATCTTTTAAGTTCGACACAAAAGAAGCATGATGAACAGAGCAGTCGGATCGGTGGATCCGGTTTCGTCCCCCGCTGTCCGGTGCACTCCGTTTACCTTATTCATGGTCAATTAATGCCATCCGATTGACTGACGGAAACCGGTTCACAATTTCTGTACCGGTCGCGCTGACACAATGCGAAACCGCTTCCTGTTAAATGAACAGCAACACTGGTGACAGTGGATTGGAGGTTGGAAAGCTTTGTGATGAGCTCGTTCGGAAAATTCATCCTCACCCACTGGAGCACTGCCCTAAGGTAGCTGGGGTTCTCCGATTCTCCAACCGCTCCCCCACTCGGCCATTGAAGGCACGAAACAAAAGGCGCACCCGGCTGACAGCCATTTGACAGCGGTGCAGTTAACGAGAATAGTTAACAAGGACAACCGCTCACACACACACACACCAAAGTACACACTGGGGACGGTTGGCTATCCCTGTTTCGATGTACTCCGAAATTCCTCCATTAGAGATGGAGAGAAAATTTGCAACAAAAAACGAAACCAACCTGACAAAAAAAAAAGAACGGGTGGAAAGTTAGCAAAAATCAACAGACGTACCGCCAGGAAAATGTCCTTCCCATCCCTTCCTATTGAAACAGCTCAATCGCGGTCCGTCACGATAATGGCTAGAGGAAAACTTTTCCCTCAGTTTGCTGCTACATTCCCGCCCACGTTTTCTTCCCGCCTTTGCCAAGCGGAGCTCGTCGTACGGAGGTCGTTCCGATCGTAGTATCGATTACCATCACCAGAAACAACCAGCCAGCCTAGCATGCGGCAACATATTGTTTCGTTCGGCTCGTTTGAATATTTACCTCCACGGCACAAAGAGAGAGGGAGAGAGAGAGAGAGAGAAGAGAGAAAGAGAGCGGCCCCGAGAAGCAACAGGAGCGGCACAGTCGATCGATATTTCCGGTGCGTGGCTTGGTTATTCTGGTTCGATTTACGGGGAAGGAAACCTTTGGAAATTTCTTCTACCAGCTGCTGGCCCTGCGTTTGGGAAACTCTGTTCCTGTGTGCTTTTTCCGGGAAACGGTCTACCCTTAACAATTTCTGACCTGCATGCCCACGGTGTACATGTGTGTGTGTGTGTGTGTGCAAACATACTTCTCCAGTATCTCAGAAATTAATTATCTTTTCTCCGATGCCGTCGGGGGACGACAATCTTTTCGCTGAGCATGGGTTTTTTTTTCTTGGGCTTTCCCTGTGATGTGTATGGCTGAAATTTGGACAACTCTCCCCCTTCTCCGTTCCCCGTCCCCCGGTTCAGCTCTGTTGCTCTCGGAAAGCAAGCGTAATAGTTCGAAAAGTTTTTCAAAACTGTTCCACTTCCATCAATATTCTGCCAGGCGGTTTTTCGAAAGTTGTTCGTGCCCGGCAACTTGTTCATGCTGGATGTTCGCCCCTCTCTCGCTTTCTCTCATTCCCTTTTCTCACTCGCTTCCCGAGCCAGCCGATTCGGGGAACTAATAAATCACAATACTAAATGTGAAACTAATTAGCTTCATTATGTCTCTGATTATCGGATCAGCTTTCGAGCAGGGCTTGACGCTCGATGGACCAGCCGCCGCCACTGGGATGGCCAGAGTCTGCCTGATGTTTGACCAAGGGAAATCCAAGGCATCTTCAAGCTGCAATCAATAATCACCGCACGAACGGCATGGAGCGACGGAAAGCCACACCGACCGGCGTTCAACGTTTCCTTCTGGACGGCTGGTTCGCTCGGCAAAAGTTTTGTTCGTTTAAATTCCCCTGAATTGCTATATAATGAGAAATGGGACGGCCGAAGACGAGCGAAAGCTGCGGAGAGAGCGATGGAGGTCGCTGGAGACGGTGGAAAAAATATGGTAGAAAGTTGTCAGCACTGCAGCACTGGGGATGGGTTTTGCAAAATTGACATGGAAAAGATTCGGTTTCCACATCATTAATCAGTTTCATCGTTTTCTTTATCCCTTCCATACCTACCCCTGCCCCTTTTCTCGCCCAGGGGTCGCTTACTCGACAACACGTGCCAACCGTGGTCGACCCGGTTGGGGCTGACCTTTCGAGGCGAGCCCGCTCGAAACGTGTCAACAAAATAATAATGATGTACAACGGAAAAGCACACACCCACATACAGCTGGAGAGCTGGAGCACCAGGCGTCCCCACCGTGGTCGGGGGAAACACAGGATCCAATAACAACTAGTTGCGAAAATGTTCACAACTATTCGGTTTCATTCGTTACCCTTGCGTTTTTTTCCTCGCTCGTCCTCATTATGTTTCCGCTGTAGAAGATCACCAAAGCTGACCTCCCGGTGGACTGGGAGGCACCATTGGGTGTGCCAATTTTCCCGAGTGGCCCACTGGGACGGGGCAAGGTTGCGGACAGCTGATTTGAGTGCTGGTATTTCGTTCGGGGTGCAGATAATTTCCCCCTTGCATACCGAAATGAGCAATAATCAATCGGCTGATTGTCTGGCCGGGGAACCGGGAGATTTGCGTACACGTTCCCCTGCTGATTTAATGGTCTGTCCATTATGGGATGGTCCAGCGTCGAATGTACGGACGGCAATAATAAAATTGGCCTCATAAGTCGCACCCAATCAAAACTCCCGGATGACGACGGGGTTGAGGAGGAGGGTAGGTGAGTTGTTGGGCCTGGAGGTCATGTATCGTTTATTGGCTGCTGCGGTCCAAACAGCGGGATCCTGTGCCCTATTTATCATCGCATCCTTGCACCATTCTTACTACGCGCACGAATGGGAAAAAGATTCCGAGCGTGATCAATGGAATGGCCACGAAGGAGCTTGGAACCCGAGGGGCGGTGCGGAGACGGTGATAAGCCATTTCGCCACAAGAAGTCGAACGAACAGGCAAGTGAGCGAACGAACGAACGAACGAACGGGCGAACATTCCAAATTGATTGCTTTTCTCCCAACCCGATGGGCGCCGTTTTGCGTAAAGGACGTATTTAATCTCGTTTATGGCTCCGACAGCTTCATCTCTTTCAGTGGGTGTCTCGATTCCCGAAACTCGATTGATAAAATTGGCCACCGTGGCCCGAGGCTTTTCCAGGATGGGGTAAATGTATTGAGGACACTTTCCGGACTGTTTCGCCGAGCTGGTTGCTAAAAATACAGAGAGCAATAATAAAACTACTCCATTTCTCTCGCCTGGCCGTACGGTGCAGGCTTCTTAGGGCCATTCATTGTGTAATGGGTGACTCAGCTGGAGGTAATTAAACATTAAAATTCATCATCAGCCAGCCATAAATAAAAATCTGACGCGTTCAGGCCCATTTATTCCGGCAATATACATTGTATCCCTTAAACCCTTGAAACCCCTTTACGACGCCATTTTGTTCAACTACAAAACAGTAAAGGATCACTTGCGCTGCTTTTTGTGCCAAAGTGATCTGTAAAGGTTTCACATTGTTGTTTGCTCAATAGAGTAGAACCCTCAGAAAAGTTTAATACCAACGTAAAGCAGTCTTAAGGCTTTTGTTTGCTGGGCAGGATTAACGTTTAAATTATGTTTTGACAAAGACTAGTTCGAGTAACATAGCACATTGCTTGTATGGACACGTTTCTTACCTAGCACTACGTAAGACCACTCCATAGCTGATGAAATGCTTGATCTTATAAACGAAATTATCCAATTACGTCGAACAATGAAAAGCTTGCAAACTTTTTTCCCTCCTCTGTGGTTGGGAGCTTTTATCTACTGTTTTGTTAAGCTTGCACCATCGGTTTTGCAGGTTTGAAAGCAGGGAAAACTTTCCACAAGGCCTGCAACCCGCAAGGTCGTGCGGACCAGCAACTAGCTATATCTCTATGAAAATAATCTTCAACACCGTTCTTACGCCCTGAACATCCGCATGAGATTTCCGCTGGTGTGAAGGATCGTTTGCTTGGGAGCCCTTCCTTTACTTTACTTTACGTGGCTCAACTACCTTTTTTGATGGCTGTGAACTATGCCAACACTCTCTCTCTCTCTCTCTGTCTCGCTTCCTCCCCATGAGTCATTCGAGCCACATGTGCCATGAAGGGTGTTTCTTTGTCTTCTGGCGAGTGCATGAGCGTCAGCATGAGCTCACCCCATTTTGTTCGAGGTGGATTTAAAGCAAATGGACATTTCTAATCAAGAAGCAGTAACCTAACCTCCACTCCGCGTGGTGGGATGGGAGCGGAATTGGACCCTTTTCTTGGACGTCTTAGTACCGAAGGTGCCACCTCTCGAGACGAGCCAAAGGGGTACCAAGGGGTGGAGGTTCCGGCGGCCAGCGGCGATGCTAAGACGAGCACAAAAATGACAAAATGGCCATCCGTGTGCCATCGACCCGTGTACGGCCGGGCGGGACTAATGTAAGTCAAACTTACAGCGCAGCCCTCTTCCCCTTGGGTCGTCCGAATCGAATGGTCGTTTTCCGGCTCGGTCACGTTCCGGAAGCGCAGAACGTCGCCATCGTCGTCGTCATCGGCATACAAGTGATTCATATAATGAAAACGGCCAGACCGCCGAAGTTTAACCGAGCGAAGGAGGTTAGCATAATGGTACATGCCTGGGTGGGGGGGTTTGCAAGCGGAGCGGTGGAGCATGGAACGAAATTTACAACAAACTTCGGTGCCATTTTATTACATTCCCGATCTCCATGGATGATGCTATGGAACTGGATGAAGACAAGGGCCGGGCTGGGCCAGCATGGAGACTTATGCTCGATTGTGCCACGCCGCACAGTTACAGCACAGCGACCGATGGCGACGGTTTTGCATGCTAACGCACGAATGCTCGCACGTGTCCTTGGGAAGGCGTATCTCATAACCACACCACCTCCCCCACCCATCATCTCCCTATCATTCACCCTCCCCAACGTGCGTGAGAAAGCGCGCCAGTTCGATCGAGTCGATTCAGGCCGATGTTTTCCTTTTTATTTGTTTTCTTGGTGGGTTGGTTTTTTTTTGTCTGTGCGTTTCTCGTTTATTTTCCGCTCGGTTTGGCTTAACACAAACCGGTGGCGGGAAAGGGGGGTGCGTTCCGTTTTGGAGCGCCCCGTTCGATTAGAACTGCCGCGATGATACTCGCCGTGGCTGCCGTCAACCGCAAGCAAGGAAAAAATGCCTTGCTAGCGAAGGATTTGGGCGGAATGGGCACACACACAGCTTCCTTTCAAGTCGTCCCGGGATCGCGGCCGGGATCCCGGTTTTATCGCCAACCGTTTTCGACGTACCTTAACCGCAATCTTTTCTCCGCTTAACGCAGGTATCCCCGGTGGATTTTATTAACGATGCCATACACGAACTGCAGAAGGAACGCTGCAGTGGTGGAAGGGAAGGGAGTGGCGGCGGTGGGCCACAACACTTCCAGGCGCCCCAGAGTAGCTTTATATCGTCACTGAATCCCATACGCAAACGATTCGATGAGGTAAGTCTGGCTTGGGGTTGTGGCTTCCCAAGTGAGCGAAACAACAACATAAAACGTTTTTACAAACCATTCTTTTTCTTGCAATTTTCTTCCCATCCCACGCCGTTCGTTCGTTTGTTTCCATTTGCTTTTTTTCTTGCAGACCAGCGCGTGGACCAACTATATTGTCCTCTCACAAGGTACACAAGACGAACGAAAAGCGGCCTTTGCATGTCTGTTGCGTGTTGCTATTTCATGCTGGAATATCGGAAACTTCAATGGTGCTAAAGAGATAGTGGATGGTCTAAAGTGAGTTTCGCTTCTTGCCCCTCAATTACCACCTTTTATGATTGCTTTTTCGTTTTCGGCTATTTTAATTTGGTCTCGAGATGTCGGTCAACAAGTCTTCAACATGACATCTAGCTCTTGTGGCGCAACCGACACAGTGTGTATAAATAAATATAGTAGAAAGTATGTGCGGAAGTGCCTGGAAAAACCGCCTCTCGACCACCGGACATCATTTAATTAGACAGAAGAAAGTGAGAATCATCCTTTGACTCCTTCAGCTATTCGCCACTTTCAAGTGCACCCACCTTCCCCCACCAAAGGCCGCCAAAGACCACATCAACCGAAAAGGGGATTTGCATTTCAAATTCAGTTTTCTTCGTACTTTTGCTTTCGTTTTGTTTGCGCCCGCCTCTTGTTGATGCTACAATGATGCCAATAATACAGTGATACGTTGTAAGAGCTCCTCAAGGGAGTCAAGGGTACTTTCGGGAGCCGTCGGTTGTCCATAGGCCACGTCCCTAAAACAGGTTTTTCTTTACGACCCCTTCTCAAGGAAGGGCGTCCGTTGTCTCTCGCTCCTCTTCCTGTTGTTTATTGCGTCATGCTGAGGCTACGAAGAAGAACTAATAATAACACAGCGACCACAAAGATGCATGCGCACGGTCCGAAGAACGAGGACGATCCAGGGAGGAGGGGTTTCTTTCGGCCTCCAGCAGCATTCGACGGCTGTAGGCCGGCGGAAACTACTTGCTTCCGTCGTCCACCATCACACCAGCGCCACCGTTCATCGAGAAAATACAGTGATAGCCGCGTCTTTTTTCTTCGTTTCTTCTCACTCCGGGCGAAGTGTTTCGTGTTGTAGACATTTCCTTTTTTTTTTTTACGCTTCCTTCTTAGGTCCATCTGTGGTCTTCGTGTGTCCATCTGTGGATGAGTTTATTTTTGCAAACACGCCAGTTCTATAAATGTGAATTATAATTTGATTACCCAATCGGGTCAATATCGAAGCCGTCCGGTGCTTTCCTGAGGAGAAATTCGCTCGGCCCCGGGGAAAGCACTCCGTCTTCCTGCCTACGAAAGTGTCATGTTTATTCGGTTCTGTAAGCCGGGACGAAAATTGATAAACATTTCCAAAACGTGGCCATCAGCGTTTTTCCATGGTTTTTTTTATTTCTTCCCGTTTTGGTCATTTTCGTTTGGCAACTTTCGTGATCCTATCGTTTGGATGTTATCGTTTTTGTTTGGCCCTCCCCGGGGGCGTGTGTTTTATTTATAGATCAATCAAAAAGGAGGCATTCTGGACGCTGGCCACGGATCGAACGGGGCGAAACACGGTGTACGAGTTTCTCACGACCGTTTTCGAAAGCTTCGAGTATGATAATGCGGTTACGAGGGCGCTGGTGAGTCAAAATCGGTCGATGCAGTCCATCTCCGCAGGCTAATGGATTTCCTGCTTTCCTCTCTTCACTCCACGCCGTCATTGTTCCTCCCGTTCACCTTCATTAGGCGATACCGACGTGCCGCATGATACCGTACTTCCGGAACCACGTGGACGAGATCAAAACGCTGCTGCTGACCGTACCACAGTCCACGGCACCCGGTGCCCCGGACGGCCATCCGGAGAACCCGGTGGAGAAGTACTTCCTGGGCGAAGCGAAACCGTTGCCCCTGCGCGAGGATGAAGAGTTCGTGGCGAGATTGCTGCCGCTGGCGCTGCCGATCGATATCCGCTGCCGAACGCCGGTGCCAGAGGATCGAACGAGCCGTACGCCACCGGACATACCGTCGGACGAGTCGACCGAACCGCTGCTTCTTCCCGACGAGCAGGACGAACACGGGCGGGAGGACGCGACGAGCATTGGAACGACGCGGGAGGATGACTTGCTCGAGGACCTGCTGGAGCAGATGCGGCTACGAACGGACGCAGCCGTGAGCAGGTTGACGACGTTCATCGAACACCACGACCACCTGTGCCGGGAGCTGCCGCATAGTTTGCTAGAGTACCTCCGGGCGGCGGCCAACAGTCCGCGGCAAACGAAAACCCCGCTCTACATCTACCAGCCTTCGAACCTGCAGGAACAGGAAGAGGACTACGAGGTGGAGATCGGCAACTACAATCCGGTGCAGCCGTTGTTCTACGACCATGGCATCAGCATCATCCCGCTTTCGTCGAAGCAAACCAACGCCATCGATCATCACATACTTCAGGTAAGCCCCTGCACGCTTCCTCATACTCTCTACGGCGAAATTCCAGACGTCTCGAGGATGAGCATGACGAAGCGAACATTATCCTCACAACTGAATCCCAATCCAGACCAATAGGTCGTTAAGTAAAAACGAAGTTCCTAATACTCTCCTTGGCAGTTCCTTCAACAAATCTCTTGAGGTTTTGAGGATAGTAAGGTTTGGTTAAATGTTCGTAAATAGTTTTTATCGAAGCTTGTATGTCGTTCTCATACAAACAAATCGAAGTGCTACAACATTGCACAACATTGAGGTTCACCCAGAATAGCGGGTGTATTTTCAATTAACGTTACAAATTGCATTAGCAGTGTATAGTAAGTAGCCGTAACGTTCACTACCATCCAGAATGCTATCGTTTCACCGACGACCACCGACTGCCGACTATTATTGGTAGATGTTGAAATTTATTACGCCAATATTTCAATCAAAGTGCGGCAAGGGGACCGCCCCGAAAGTCCAGTCTATCCGGACTGAAACGCTATAGCCCAGCATTATTTTGTCGTCCGGTCCGTGTGGCGTTCGTTTGTGGGCTAGATAATTATGATAACACAGGACCACCTACCGTGTCCGTTCACTTGATAAGCGCTGCGGATGGAATAAGCAAAACCTTCCTGGAACCGGGGATCGGACTTGATAGGGCATTCCCGGGGCATCTGTTTCATCTCGTTCGTTGGACCAGCTGCTCGGTTCAACTCGAAAAGTACTCGAACGATCCAAGTAGAGCCACTCAATGGGCACTCCATGACCTGTAGAGCTCGGACGACCTCACACCCATGTCTCCATCGGCCACAATAGTCCGCTGACCATCGATATGCCAGTAACCTATTGGTGTAAACAAAGACCGTCGTTCGTTGAGAGCGTCCCCGACGGCGACACCTGTCAATCCGTCGTCCGGCCAGCTCGGAGGAAAGAGCCTCCTTGCTGTTCTGCCGTGCATCGCAATTGTGCCGTGTTGGATTATGGATAGCTGTCCTGTGGTATTCTCTTGATGTAATGTTTGAACACATCAGCAAAATACCGGGTCGTAGGGTTCGCACGGGCACGGATATTCTTCGAACCCATGCCTGTTGGGTTGCCTGTTGTTGGGAACGTCGTTCAGAGTTCGCACGTTCGTGTACACGTGCGTTATGGCCGACATCAATTTCAATCATCGCAAATATCGAATTATGTCGACCTACATTAATGTGTTTTACGTCCTGTCCTGTCCTGCCGTGCCTTCCCATCCCCCGAGCTGCATATACCGGCATTCATTCGGTAAAGTTTTACCAGTTCGGTCGGTGGTGACGCTGGTGGCGATTTAATGAATTACAAATTATGGCATATTGCGAGCCGCATGCCAATAGACCGGTGTACGCAACCAGCCCGTTGCTCCCTGCGTTTGTCGGATCGGGAGGACATTCAATCATTTTGGAGGTTTCGTTCCTGTCCTACTCGCTTTACCCCGTGTCTTCTCCCGTTCCTGTGTGTGGGCAATACATTATTACAAATTTTCTCCCCCTTGCCGACCGTGCCATTTGGCCTTCTTGTAGATTTTACACCACGGGACAACATGCGTGTTGTGGGAACCGGAGACACCTTCGGATCGATCGTCCTATGTCTACCTACGTCTGGAGCGGTCCTGTTCGTTTGTTTCGTGGCAAAAAACGGCCTGGCGACGCATCAAATCTCAGCAAGGTACGTTAG